>JAWRVF010000410.1:0-309261 GCA_036785485.1 Physcomitrellopsis africana | reverse complement strand
GTTAAAGTTTTTTAAAGAGCAAGGACATTGTAGATAGATTACAATCCATCTAAATGTAGTGATGTACTTTATGGTTTTGTTGATGTAGTGGCAATGGAGAGTTATAGTATTAGTATAGTAAGTTTTTTTATATTGTTGTGATTGTTTTCTTTTAATTTTGCTTTGTTGAAGTACTTGCTCAAATCCAATTAAATTAGCGTTTGTTTACACTTGTTAGAATTTATTTGAGTACATTGCTTATTGATGTGTGATATTTGTTGTAAGATGTAGCTTAGATAGCCATATTATTTTGCTATTATGGTTGGTTTTTTAATTATATTTTAATATTATTTACTAGTTTATTTATTTATTTAAGATTTGTTATGTTTGTAAAGAAGAAGCATAAACTTGTTAATATTTTATATTGACTTATTAGATTCTAATGTTTCTTAGTGGTATACCTTCCTTGTTTTGATTTATAATCTTATTGTTAATAGTTGTTTATTTACCACTTCTTAAGTGTAGTTATAGAAATGTAATATAATTAGGATTGGCAATGATTTTAGATTAAAATAATCACAATTAAAGCAATATTTTATTACAATATCTGATGATACTTTATTATAAAAAAATTCTACTAAGTGCTATTTAAATACTATTTAGCTTTTAGAATATAAATTAGACCGTACTATTTTTAAGTTAATTAATTTTTTAAAAATTAAAATTTTGTTTAGAATTAATAGATCAATTAATATTTTTATAATAATTAAAATTATAATAGAATAGATTTTATCAATAACAAAAATATAAATTCTTATTTTTTTATATTTTGTGATTAATATTTTGATTAGATTAGGAATAAATATGGTATAATAAAGAATTGCTTAAATATCTTTTGTTTCTAATTTACTCAAGATAAAAGAAGGATAAAATTCTAATAAATTAAAATAAGAATTAAGCTAAATTAATAAAGCTTAATTTATAATTGTAAGAAATATACAACCAAAATGTAGAGATTTTCTATTGTAGTTATTTTTAATTTGTGCATATAATTTTTTTTTCCAAATAATATTTTTATATAGATATTTGTTATTATATATATAATAAAAATATATTAAAATTAGATTCTTTGATTTAAAATAATATTATATATTTATATATTATAATAGATATTAATATTATTTAAATAAATAAAAGAAAATAATAGGTATAAATATGTGATATATATAATATCTTCAAAAAATATCAAGGAATTTTTTCATATATAGATTACATCTATAGATTCTTTTAGATATGTTGCATGGCTATTAAAATATTTTATTTAAGTTTTTTATTTTTAGAAAGTTAATTTGGAAGCAACTTACAACTTAGATGCTTAGGCCACAAGCTTCATGGTTCTTAAAAAGCTTCCACAAGACCTTCTTAATAACTAATATATCTAGAAGCAAGGCTCAAACTATCCTCACTCTTTTCAATACCTTTCTTGTATTCTAGTCTTGATTCAAGATTCTATAGTTTCTTTGTATATAGAAATAACCATTTTAATATTTTTTCTATCTTATATCTTCTTTTTTTTGCTTATTCTCTCTCTTTTTAGTCACACATGAATATATTGTCTTTCCAAAGTTTTGTCTAGATTCATATTTTTAATAGTTTGACAAAACTAACATATACAAGAATAAAATTAATTTTTTTTAAAAAAATAAACAATAGATTATTCTTTTCTTTTTTTTAAAGCATTGAAGAATTTTAAAGGTTGCAAATAATCTTCTTCAAAATTAATATATATTTTTTTTAATATTATTTTTTTCCTTCTCTTTTTTGTATAGAATTTTTCAAGTTTTTATAATCATGATAGGATTAGTAGAAATAAAATTTGTTATAATATAGATATAAGAGTAATTGAAAGATTTAATATTTAGAATATAAAAACTTTGTCTACTACTTCAACTAGCATTAAGAGTGATTAATTAGAAAGACACAAAGATGGCATGAGTTTCCTCAATAATTGCACTACCTAGAGTAACTCAGACAAATGTAATCACATCAATTAGAGAATCAAAATTTATTGAGCTCTAATTTTGCGGTTATTCAATTCAAGCATTTCAAGTTGAAGTTATTAGAACTTAATTTAATAGATTTATTTTTTTTAGTTCTTATTATTTTTATAACAATAAGATCTTTTGTTAAACAACTTAGATACATTTTTGGTAAAATTTTGATTTAACAAAGTTTAAATTTTACAATAAGAAATTTATTTGTGTTAATAAATGTATCACAATTTTAACAACTAATAACTGATGTCAAATAGGACAATGTTTCATTTATTAGTTAATTTCTTTATAAATTATAACATAATATAAAAATATTATTATTCAATATATTTGATCCTCAAAAATTAAATCAAGTAATTAATTTTGCTATCAAATATAACAACCAATTTTTAAAATTATAATCATAACTTTTTTTTAATTATACCTTAATCCTTTTTTATTTTTACAATAAATACTTCTAAAAATCAAGATATACAATTGAATATGGAAGATACAAAGATTGATATTATATGCTTTAAACTTCTTACAACTTAAGAAAAACTTGATACTAATAAGAAAGATTATTCTTATATTATAGAAAATCAAAACATATTATTTAATATTATCCTATAAAGAAACAAACCACAAAATAAATAATATAATTATAAAAGAAGATAATGTATTTAAAAATAATTTTTTTTAATATTATTAGAAATCATAAAATTGGATTCTTATACAACATCATCTTATAAAGGTCTTGTATTATCTTTTAAACCTTTTGCTTGTTTTTTAGTACAAGTTTGTAGGATCTAAAAATTCTATAGTTTTTGCTTCTTTTTTTTTTGTTAAATTCTAATATTTTTGCTTGTTTATTTGATAAAAAAATTATTTTAGTATCATAAGCTATTGTTGGCACAAAAAGTCGAGCATATACATATAAAAGTCATAGATGAATGATCTTTATCTTTTGAGATTTTCATTTATGAAACTCTACCAATAAAAGTAATTATAAAAGATTATAAAAATCTAGTATTATTTATTATTATAAAATTTTTAAAATATTATATTATTTTAGATTTATTGTGGTTAAAAAAACACAATCCTTAGATATCTTGTGGTCTAAAATTTCTTCTTAATTTATTTAAAAAATCATCAAAATACATAAATATATATATATATATATATATATATATATCTTATGTTTAAAAAAATCAAACTTCTATTTATTGGAACTAGGATATTTATACCAATTATAATATATATATATATATATATATATATATATATATATATTTGTGATTTATTTAATATCAAGCCTTCATTTAAGTAGAAGTTGCAGCAAGATTTTGGAGCAACATAAAAAAATACCAAGATGCATTTAAAAAGAAGAATATTGAGATATTGTTAAAACAACAACCTTGTAATTGCATAATTGATCTGTATGAAGGAACTCAACTACCATTTGGACCACTTTATAATTTAGCAAAGAACAAACTTGTTACTTTAAAATAATATATTGATAAGAATCTTAAATTTTATTTTTAAAGAATGTGAAAAATATATTTATCTTGCATTATAAAAACTTAGAGATGTAGGATTATACATTAAGATTAATATATATATATATATATATATACAATTCAAATAAAGTTTTTGGAATATATCATCTTAAATGATAATTTATAAATATATTTTAAAAAAATATAAATTACTATAGATTAAATAACTTTAAAAATTATATAAGATATCTATTATTTTTTGAGATTTAAAAAGTATTATTAAATATTTATCAAGAATTTTCCTTGAATTGTTGTATTACTTATATAATTAACTTATAATAATAGATTGGAATAGAATAAAGATATAAAAATAATATTTTAAGGATTAAAAATAACTTTTACTTTGGCTTCTTTTTTATATTGTATATATTTTTTCAAGCCATGTTTTATAAAAATAAATGCATTAAACTTTGCATTAAATATAGTGTTATTACAAGTGGATGCAAATAATAGATCTCATCCTATTGATTCCATTTTAAAAAATTCTCAATAATCAAGATTAAGCAATAGATCTATGATAAAGAATTTCTTATTATTGTTGATTCATTTCAAAAATAGTAGAGTATCTAAAAGATATTTTTAATTTGCTTATAGCTTATATTAATAAAAAATAACCTTAAGCATTTTACATTAACATGTGTCTTAAATTGTTGCCAAGATTGTTAGAATATATCTTTGTTATAATTTGTATTTGGTATTATATATTCTCTTAGAAAATATTAAGGCTTGTTAGATACTTTGTGTAAACATTTCTATATAGTATCAAAAGACAATGATGTTGTGTATAATCAACAACAAACTATTTTTTTGAAATTAAAGCAATTGCATCTTTAAGCTATAAAAATCAAAAATTATAATTTATATTATTCATTTGATAAATTTTATTCAAGTATGTCAATAATTTTTTTAATTATAAATATTAAAAACAATTTTTATAATAATTTTAATAAATATTTCTTTATATATTATATTTTTTTTAATTGTAAAAGATATTTATATATTCTAAAAGATCAAACATAATTAGGTGTACTTCAAGCATGATATGACTTCCTAACAATAAGATGCTTTGACTATAGTTAATATTGAGAGTTTATTTTAAGATATTTTTGGTAGCATCAAATGTAAAAAGTTATCAAAATGTTTGTTTAATCTTTTGACACTTTTTTTCAAATAAAGATTCTATGTCATTGATCTTATAAACTTCTTAAACCTCTATCTATTTTAAAACAATCATGGTCATATATTTTAATGGACTTTAATATAAATCTTTCAATCTTAGATTTATATGACTATATTTTTGTGATAGTGGATTGTGTAACCAAAATAATATACACTTCATCTTGTACAAAAACTATTACTTCTGAAAATAAAAATAAATTCTTAAATAATATATATTAATATCATGAACTTTTAACTAATGTTATGTTTGATCAAATACCTTAGTTTGTGTCAAGGTTTTGAAGGATGTTTTTTTAACATACTAAATCATAATATTAAATTATCTTTCACTTTTAATCTTTAAAGTGTTAAATAAATAAAATACATAAATAAAATTTTAGAGCAATATTTGTGATGTACTATCAATTATTATCAAATCAATTGGATAATTATATTATAATTAACAAAAAAAAACTATATAATAATACAATAGATTTTTCTACTCAATAAAAATTAATTTTTTTAAATTATAATTTTTACTCATAATTTGATATTTTTTATTTTTAAAATTTTTAAAAGATAATAATAGAAGATTTAGTAAATAGAATAATAAATCCTTGTATGATAATAAAAATATAGTTAAATAAATAAAAAATAAAAAAATTAATAAATTATGCACATATTTTTAAAACATAAAAATGTCTATTCAAAGTTGGAAAAAAAATGTGGTTACTTTATTGTAATATTAAGGTCAATTAATCTTATAAAAAATTGGATTACAAAAGATTTGGTATATTTACTAAAAAAGATAATAATCTAGTTTTGCATGAATTTTAATTACCACAATTATTGAAGATTCACCATATATTCTATATATTTCTTATAAGATCTTAAAAGTGCTAACATACCAAAAAAAAAAAAAAAAAAAAAAAAAAAAACAATTACAGCTACTTCCTATTGAGATATATAACAATCAAGAGTTTGAAGTAGAAGAAATTTTGAATTCAAGGCGACACCAAAATAAATTGGAATATTTTGTATATTGGTATAGATATGATATTAGTGAATGTATATAGAAGGCATCTAAGAATTTTTAAAATGAGTTATAATTAATTTTTAATTTTTATCTAAAATATCTATCAAAACTAAAGATCAACAATTGACAATAAGATGGTATAAAATAAAGAGAAACAAATTTAAGAATAAATTCTTAGATTTTTTTTATAGGATGGAAAATTAATAGGTGGCAAATTTATCTTAAAAATCGTTGTTTGCAAAATTGCCAAATGAAGCACTTAGATTGTCTTAACCTTTGCAATATTAGAATCAAGATAAAGATCCTTAAAAGAAATATATCTTTTTTAAAAATAAATGATAAAATATACCATATACAGTATTATAATTGTAGAAAGACTTTCAATTCTTGGTTATACTATTAGAAATAGATATTACACTTGATAGTATTTATAATGTATTATTTAACAATAATTAGATGAATAAATTTAAATAATGTTCACTATTTAACAAGTGATGGTATTTACAATGCTTAAATAATAATTAGATGACTAAGTGGTCTTCTTACTCTAATATGAGACATTGTTAATGGCTCAAAGGACTTATCAACCACATTCATGCAAAACATAGATTAAAATTTGTTACTAATATTATTTGTTGGATCTTAATTTCTATCTATTTATAAAATAAGTTAACCATTTTTTATTTAAATTTTTTAAAAAAGATGATCAATTTAATAAATGTATATATTTTTAAAATAAATAAAAATAAATAGAAATTAAAAATAAAATATTATGCAAATAACATCTTTTTTGAGAAGTATCAAAGAAGCATTTTATATGTGGATTACATCCATAAATTCTTTTAGGTATGGCATATGGCTATTAAAAATTTTCTTTTAAGTTTTTTACTTTTAGAAAGCCACTTTAGAAGAAACTTACAACTTGGATGCTTAGGCCATAAGCCTCATGGTTCTTAGAAAGCTTCTACAAGGCCTTCTTAATAATTAGTATATATGGAAGTAAGATTGAGATCATTTTTAATCTTATCAATGCCCTTCATGTATTCTAGTCTTAATTCAAGACTCTTTGATTTCTTTGCATTTGGCAATACCTATTCTTTATTTTCTATCTTATATTTGTCTCTTCTTTACTTATTTTATCTCTTTTTAGTGACACATGAATATATTATCTTTTTGAAGTTTTATCTAATTTTATATCTTTAATATATATTTATTTTTGGAAATTTTTTAATAAATTGATTCTTAAGACTATAGCAATTTTGCTATTAGAATATATTCTTAATTTTTTTTAAAATATAAATCCTAATTTTTAAAAAATCCTCCTAGTTAAATTTTTATTATTGTAGTATTAAGTAAAGTCATATATTAAAACTTTATTGAATTATATACCATTTATTGATATTTTTTGGTGCCTCTTGATATTATTTATTAAACATAAATAAAACAATAGATAAAAGTAGATTCTTTGGTTTCTTTATTACTAGTCCAATTAATATCTATAAATCCACAAAGTAAATCTCTATTTTCTATAGTTTAAGGTTTAATTCTATAAAATAATCTTTTTTATATATTAATATGATCTTTATATTTTTGGATATAAAAAAAATTAAAATTAAAAAGATATTGTATCAAGCTATTAATTATATAAACACAACCTAATCTAGATTTAATAATAATATACAAAAGATTTCTATTGGCTTGTAAATAAGAATAATTCTTTTTTGTGTCTATAGAAGTAGAAGAATTTAACCATATTATTTCTTGTATTGGTATATTAAGTATAATAAAAAATAATAATATTAAATTTATATAATTTATCTATTAAATATTTTACTTAATATAATATAATACAACCCTCTTTCTTATTTTTTAGAATTATAGATTTTAATATACAATAGATATTTTTTTATTTGAAATCTACAATTATTTTTATAATAAGATTTTGATATGGTAAATTAGACAAGATTGATTGCTAAAGATGATAAAATCATTGGTATAAAAATAATAATTATAAAAATAATTATTGATTTATATATATAATTTTTTATATTAGTATTTAAATATTTATAATTATAAGAAAATAGATATTTATTAAGACATTGATAATAAGTTTTAAAAAAAAACTTAAGTCTATAGAGTGATTTATATAATTTTTATACTAATTATAGATTAAAAAAAGAAAAAGCTTCAAGTGCTTCCACATATATGTTTTTTTAAACAAATCCATTAAAAATAAAGTATCTTAATGTCAAGTTGATGTCTTTTTAAATTATATTTAGTAGCTAAGATTGATAATACTTTGATAAAGTTTAATTTCACTACTAAAGAGAAAATATCAATATAATCTATTTCAAGGATTTGGATAAATCTTTTTGCTACTAATCTGATTTTGTATTTATCAATAGTACATTTTGCTATGGAACTTATATTAGATACAAAATTTAAAATGATTCTTTGTATAATAAGTAATAATAGAATCAAGGTTTGTATTATTTTATTATTATTATTAAGAAAATAAATTTTGATATAAACATTAATGGCTATACATCTTTATAATTTTCTTCTAATACTTCTTGTATTGTTGTTAGAATTAGAATATTTGATGTATATAGGAAATTGATATTTTCACCCACACTTTTACTATTTCTATCCATCATGTGACTACCACCATGATATAGTAGTTCTACTACATACATGGAGTTACAAACAATGCTTTGTATTGCCTTCACAAAGGCCTATGATTTCTATTCCCTCTTTGTCCACTTCATTTGGTCCCATGCTTGGCCACATTCTCATAAGAATGGCAAATCGCTGCTACCACACAACTAACAATTCAGTCCTACCCTGCCTTTGCCAAAAGAGGCTTCAATAGGAGGTAACAAGATATTGGAAATCAACCACTTTGCTTAAAAATGATTAAAAAAAAGAAAAAGAAAAAACAAACAAACCAACAATCCTAATTCATGGTGGTAGTCATGTGATGGGTGGAAATATCAATTCCCTATATATATATATATATATATATCTTCTTTGATTGTATTGAATCTAAAATCTTTGTTTTATATCTTATCTTTGTTTAAGGACATGAAGAAATAAGAGTTTATAGAAGTTGCATAGTAAAAATTGCTTCTTCTTATTATAATGAATTCTAACTTTTAATATTAAATAATAATCTTAAATATGAATCAAAACTATTATGTGGTATTAAATGTAGGATTTTAGCTTCTATATTCATTAAAAGAATGTATTCCAACATGTTGTTTTTGTAACAAAGTGCTTACAATTGGACTTGTTTTAGAAGTTGAATGCTTGTTAAATAGATAGAATGGTGTAAAGGAAGAAATATAAAATAAAGATGAATTATATTTTTCTAGTCAGATATGATTTTTTTCAAATTTATAATGTTTTCATGGAACATCACGTCTGTACAGATTATTAATTGTTAAGTGTGAATGTTAACCAATTTTTATGCCTTAATATTTTCACTGTATCCTAGAAAAGTAGCCCCAATGGTATAAGGGTCTAATTTACTTCTATTTTTCTTCTAAATCACAAAAAAGGGCCTTACATCTAAATGTATTTAAATGATAAAGATTTGAAATAAAGTTTTGAACAACTTCACTCAATTAACAATAATCCATAAATAATCCATTACTCAGCAAAATATAATGGCATTGTGATACATTTACACTGTAACCTGTCACACTTTGATGATTACAAATATCCAACAACCTTCACTCCTGTAAAACAACGCATGGTCCCTTATAACCGGAGCTTGCCTATGGACCTTGTGGATTCAGCACAATGCCGAAGTCTTCCAAAGAAATTCCCCAAAATGATCAAACGCACAACCTGGTGCGTTCCCCTGGAATGTGGTAGATGTCGCTGACGTGGAGCCCTAAAAACCAGAATGAAATCTCCAGAAAACGAGAAAAATGTCCCCAGGCAAGCATGATAGACACTGGGTTACAACCAGTACTTTTCTACAAGGGAACTGAATTCTAAACTAAATGCCCTCCCCAGAGCTCAGATCTCATTCTCTCTCCATCCAAAAGCACAGAGGCTCCGCATGTTATCCCCTCCATTAACAGCACCCGGAGGTTTACCCATTCTGGTTCAAAATTCTAACACCAAAAACTCATGCATAAAAACAAAACAGAACCCACTATATTTGTCCCACTCCCAAGCCGGTTTCGCCTCGTGCGTTGCCCAAGTCCACCGTGGGTCAAATGAGGTGGATGTCAACGCCGCGATGGCGATGGCGATGGCGATGACGATGAGGAGCTGAGAAGACGACGATGGGGGCGAGGGAGCGAGGGGGTGGATGCATGGAAATAGGAGGGAAGTGCCGGAAGTAGGCGGCGGAGGAGAGGAGAGGAGAGGGCGGCCCCCACCTTCCCAATCAGCGGAGGTCCCCCTTGGCGCTCTGGTCGGAAAGGTGCCGCCACGCCCCCCTGGCCACACGCAGCACGTTCCGTCCCGAGCTCCCCTGAGAAATAGACGCCGTTACTTCAGAAATCTCCGTGCCGCTCCAAGCCCCCGGTTCCCGACTTCAAACTTTCCCTCCCTGGCCTGCAACTTGCGGGTCTCGTGTATATATACTCGTCAGTCACGTCTTCAGGTTCAAGCATCGTACCGCATCGCATCGGCGGGCATCGACATCCTAGCAGCAAGTACCGTGGAGGGTGAATGCCGGAGCTCGAGGCGGCTTGGATCGCAGGACACCACAAACCCGTAACTGGTAAGATTGCAGTCATTTTGATGTCTAGGCATTGATCTAGAGGTTCGGTTTTTGCCGGTTGTGTAATTGTTGACTGGTTGTGTCTGTGATGTCTGTTATGTTGGTGCATTTGTGGTGATACGCGCGGAACTGTCTGGCTCATGAGCCCCTTTGCCTTTGTTCAGGTATTATACCGTCGGTGTGATGGCCAAGCTAGCGTCGTTTCTCGCGGTGTTCCTTCTCGCCTGCGTCCAGTGGCAGGGGGCTGTGTCTCAGACTGAGTTCAAGCCACTCAACGGGGGGAAGTCCCAACCCTCTGATGTGGACAGTATCACGGGTGAAACCATCTATGATGACGGCGCATCCTTTGCTAGCAGTGATGCTTACAACTACGCGGACAATGACGGCGATAATTATCAGTTTAGTACCTCTGAGTCGGATGGCTACTCAGCAGACCCCGGAACAGACGAACCTGTTGTTTTGCCGAATGGAGATGGCTTTGCCGTGAGCCAGGATGCTCCACTCTCTGGAGGCAACAGTACTACCGCTGACGGAAGCAGCTCTGATGTCAGTGACGATGGTTTCGACATGGTGGAGAACGACGACGATAACTCATCGACCGCTTCGTCCGATGACCAGAACATGGGCGCAGCTTTGGCCTCGGGTGGATGCTCAACGGGAAATCCGATTGACGACTGCTGGAAATGTAATCCTAACTGGGCCAACGAGCGTCAGAAGTTGGCAACCTGCGCGATTGGGTTCGGGAAGGGCGCCACGGGTGGCAGGAACGGCAGGATATACGTCGTCACATCTGCGAGCGATGACAACCCCGCTAATCCTGCTCCCGGGACGTTGCGGCACGCTGTGACTCAGTTGGAGTCGCTGTGGATCACATTCGCGTACAGCATGATCATCAGGTTGAAGAATGAGCTGATGGTCACGAGCTTCAAGACGATTGATGGTCGCGGTGTGAATGTACGCATCGCCGGAGGAGCTGGGTTGACATTGCAGCGCGTGAGCGACGTCATCATTCACGGCATTGCCATTCACGACATCAAGGCTACGGGGCCCGGGAGGATCATGACCTCGACTGCCCACACAGGCAACCGGGGCAGATGTGACGGCGACGCCATTTCGATATTTTCGTCAAAGAACATCTGGATTGACCATGTCTACCTCGCCAGGGCTGCAGATGGATTAATCGATGTGATCAGGGGCTCGACGGACGTGACCATCACGAACTGTTACTTCACCCAGCACAACAAGGTGCCACGAATGCTGGAGTTCATTTGCATGCAGTGTTGCAGGGTCTTTCACAGCCATTCTGTCAATGCTGGGGCCTAAAAGAACGAGTCTGTTGGACTAACAATCGTGTTGATGTGTTGTTGCAGGTGATGCTTCTCGGAGCTAGCAAGAATGACGACATGGACAGGAACATGCGCGTGACTGTAGCATACAATATTTTTGGCCCTGGACTTGGACAAAGAATGCCAAGGTGAGGCGCAACGTGAAGGCATTTGTTGTTTGTGTTTGATGTCAGCAACAGAAAAGATGTTTTTTGCGTGATGAATGCACTTGGAACGGCCGAGAAGCTTAGGATTACAGACGTGGGGAACTTGTGGTGTTGCAGGGTTCGGTACGGTAGCGTGCACGTCGTGAACAATGACTACACCTCAGGGTGGGCGATTTACGCCATTGCCGGCAGCGAGGCCCCGACCATATTGAGCCAAGGTAACCTGTTTCACGCAGGAAGGGGTTCGAAGCAGGTGACGAAGCGGATTGACGATGGAGGACCAAGCTTCGGGGGTCCAATGAACTGGAATTGGAGGTCGGAGGGCGACATGTTCTATTCTGGAGCTTTTTTTACAAGCGTCCAGATGGGGTGGTCAGCTCAGAGTTACTCCAAGACCGCAAGCTGCTCACCTCGTCCGGCGTCAATGGTGACAAGGATGGTCAGGGCTGCTGGTCCGTTGAACTGTCGCAAAGGGTCTACGTGTTAGAGGATTACTGGGCATAGCTGATGGTATGTCCAGATCATTCTGTATAACATACTAAAAAGCTGAGGCTGCGCTTGTAATGCAGCCCACTTGGGAACCGACTCCGAAGGAGAGCGTGTTCAGATGCGTGTAGTTGTCTTTTAGGTTAGTAGGTGTAAGTTACTGACATACGGAGAGGTTGCGCTGTTTGCAGCCCTCAAATGCCTGTGAGACATGTTGAGGTGGTCGATGTAGCAACCCACCGTCTATATTCTTCTGCTGATTTTGGGGTGAATTCCGTCCTTTTGAAATTTAGGGACGTGATTTCCGCGCTACACATCTTGTAGTCGATGGGATGTGGCTTTACATGCGCTCAGCCAGTACTTGGCTTGGAGGTGAAAATACTTACAGCATTCGCCTACCAGTGTATTACTCGGATTTTGAAATGATTAACGCCAATTTTTTCTATCTGATTTGGTCAATGGGTATGCGTGCATGTCCGATCGGTTGAAACGTAAATATAGAGGTTTTAGCAGATAGATGTCACTGAAAACGTACCATATGCTTGTTTACCGTGCACAAACTCTGGCTTTTGATAGTGAACAATGTTAATGTGGTTGGAGAGTAATAATTGTGCACATCACGGAGTATCGCATCTGTATCCCGTCGGACCTACATTGTTGTGACTAAAACTTGATGCCTGGATACTGTTAAAAGATTATGGATAATAGCGATTTTGCCTTTCAACTTCGTGCTTCAACTCAATTTCTTCGAGTCTCGGAACACCATTGATATTGGTTGGACCTGCATGGGTGGTACGCTCGCTTTTCACGGAATGACTTCCTGTGTGGCGACCGTTGCGAACGGTGCAGATGCGCCTCACAAAATTGCTCGACAACATGCTTCTACAAATCAGTTGCATATTGGCAACTCAAAAATACCACTAGATCCATGTGGACAAACAACTTTGGATGGGCTTGGGCAGCCTCTCATACCATCAGCAAATTATTAGGCATCTTTTTTGGCCTATCCCTAAAAATAAGAACACTGACTAGTTCCTAATTGATATAATGAATCAAATACTGGATTTTTGGTGTTCTATTAAACTCAATGTAGTAAAATGAGTCATTATAGCTAACAACATTTTATTATCTTTCTTCAATTTTTTCTTTGCAATTCTTTGAAAGCAATATAAAAAATCAAATCCTTAGTAAAAAAATTCTTATGAAGAAACATCTCCTCTCTTATAAGAGCAAAAGTTGCTTGGTCTACATGTTTTAAAAAATAAGTGGAAGAATGCCTTGGATTAATTGATTAAAAAGAAGCCACCAAATCCCTTCTTATTAAATGGATGACAAGGGCTCTATAACTAAGACATACTAACATCAACCAATTTCTTAGATACAGAATGATAAATATCAAACTTAAAGAACCATGGCAATGGCTCCCAAATTTTGCATGGTCTCTTATTCCAAACCACAAATAAAGTGTGGGATTAAAAATTTGAAACAAGATTGGAAAACTATAGTCACAAATGACTTCCTAACTTTAGTTTAATCTTTCATCTTTTTTTCATGAAGTTTAAAACATATTCCTATGGTGGGATCCAAAATTTTGAATCATTGATTCATATCTTATCTCCTAAGAAGCTCCAACTTTACATTCAAATGGTCTTCAAAGAATCAAAGATTTCTTCATAACTCTTTTATAACCTATGTTCTAAAAATAAGCTCTATTAAAATATAAAATTATGACAAATATTAACTTTATTTGGACTTTTTTATATTATTATTTTTTTACATCTTAGATATAGTTATTCCAATAAGATAATGTATTATTTAAAGTTGATGATTGGATTGACTTATATTCCTTAGAGAGGGACCAAATACCTTTGATAGTCTATCAACTTTCAAATTAATACAAAGGTATTGAAAAAGACAAATGGTTCCTTCTACCTTCATATATTAAAATCAAAATCTTTTAGGTTGGGACCCAATCAAGAATTTTACACTATGATGAGGCTCTTTCATTCAACCAAAATAGTCTATAATAAAAAGACATTGATAGTTAGATTATTGGATTTCTAAAAATTATAAAGGTAATTTCAAAAGTAGTTCTAGTATAAAAAAATAAAAAAATTAATGGCATTGATTTCTTTTGTGGACCAATTAGTAAACTAATCTTTAATCTTAAATCTCATTTTTATGCTTTATAAGAAGAATTTATGATTTATTTGATAAAACTTGAATAAAAGCTTCTATAAAGAAATTTTTCATCAATTATCTTTGTGGCCAATAAATAGAATTTTTTACTAAAACATGACTTTTTATTTAAATAGAAAAATATTTGATTCAAATCTCAAGTCCAAAAAGAGGCTATATTTATTTGGCATCTTTGGTACAAAGGTTTAGGATTTAATTCTATATGACTTTCACGCAATGAGTTTAATTTGGAGATGTGATGTGATTAATCTTTTCCAAATCTAGCTTGTTACATAGAAGTCTTATAGAATTAAATTCTAAATCTATGTGTCAATTTATCAAATGATATATAGCCTCTTTTTGGATTTGAAAATGATCAAATATTATTCTATTTAAATAAAAGTCATATTTTAGTTAATTGAGGTGAGCAAAGTGAGATCAAGATGATCAGTGTAAGATTTTGATTTTTAGAATTTAAAGATCTTATTGAGATGTAAGAAGTTCTAGTAGAAAGAAAAGGTATCCTATATAACTGATAAAATTATACCTGCCTATCCTATATGACTATGATGTGACTAGGTGGCCATGGAATAATTAAAATGTGTACTACAAGCCCTTTGCAGTCACATTTCAATTGTAAAGAATTACCTTGGATGAACTATATTCAACAAGTCGCGACCTTTAGATGCCATTTATAGATTTATTATTGATGAGATGACAAATGATACTTCTGCTCAAATGAATAATTGACATGGAGTTTGTCGAATTATATTCAAGTTGCAGATTTTGAAAACATTATAAAATGTGATTGAAAGATGACTTACCTTGTAGCTATATTATTACGATGGCCAATTGATGCAAAAATTATTTTTTTAATATTTAGCTATATATTTTTTTGGAGCCATATAAATGAATTATCTTCTATATCTACTGCAACTAATGTTTGAAACTAGAATACAAGTTGAATATAACTATAATGCAATTAAAATGTTATATGCTTATTCCATATATTATTGTGTGATTACAACTGGAATACAAAAATTCAAATAACAATGTCGTTGCAATCATGGCCATGGGATACATGAGTAATATTAATTCAGAATAATATACATGGTGGATTATTTCCAATGATATGAATATATTGTGGTCAATACCTTGCATTTGCTAATAGATTCTCCTCTAGTATCAATTCAATTACACCCACTAATGTCACCTCTTCTGAAGGAAATGATATTTGCTCTGGAGCCACTAGGCTTGTAGCTTCAACTGTTGTTGATATGAATAAGTCAAAGTAATCCATCACCTTTCTCTTTGCACGTGCCTCTTTTTATAACACCATCTTCTAGCCTAGTGTCATGTTGTGGTTTGGCTATTGTAGAATGGATAGGAATTTTAGGATTTATGATATATAGTTTGTAGGATTAAGAATAGGCAAGAAGCCGATGAATGGCCAATTTAGAAGGCAAAATGGATGAGGAAGTTAGAAAAAGTAGTTATCATTGGTTGTGTAGCAGTTAACATAGATGGTATAAGTATAAATTGATTTGGTACGGAGGAGTCGGGGCTAGATTGTGATAGTTCTCAGCCGAGATAAGCTTGGTACTACCTCTCTCTTTTCTTTTGTTAGACTGTAGTGGAAGATCCGGATTCTATTCCGATGGATTATACCATGTCAATGATGAAGTACAATAATAAAACCAATTTTTTTATATATGTGGATAAATAAAAAATTATAATTGTTTGATGCGTGAGTTTATTGTGGCAAATTGGCAGTCAAAGATCGTATGTGTCAATGTAGTTTGATTGTGAATGAGAATGTTATGCCGTATTGACTGTGAGAGTTGAGCGGTGAAGGAGAATATTGGAGAAACGATTTGTTTCAAAAGACGTTCTTGGTGAGGAATTATTTCCAGTGATTGGGGAGTGAAGCGGGTGTATGCAGTCTATGGAGACGGTGCAACATTGCCGGTTGTTGTTATGAGCTCGGAAGAAGACAGCAGATTACAATAGGAAAATTGGTGGAGGATTGTATCACAAAGTTTATCTTTAATTATAAAATAACAAAACCAATAGAGTGGACGGCATTATTTTAAAAGCGTGTACATGTGCATTGGACTCTAATGTTCAGAAGGTGGTTAGTTGTGTGACCCTAATAGTTTAACTCAATGCGGATAGTCTCTTCTTATGTTGGAATCCTCCTTTATAGGTTTATTCTAGGTAGTATTGGTAGAGTAAGCCAAACGAAGGAAAATAATATTTTGGCGCCGCTGCCGGGGATTGATAATAGTATTGAGTGTTAGGAATTAATTACCGAATGTGTAGTTAAATTAGTGATGGAAATCAATATCAATAATAGATGATGAAAGATTATGGTTAATAAGAATGAAAACATTGCTCTGAGAAAAATATGTCAGTCGAAAGGAAGACAAGAGAGAGCGCAAATAAGAAATTTATTGCGGGACGAGCAAGAACGGAAGCTAAAAAGGAAGCGTCGACAGAGTTGGATTAAACCATGGTTGCATGCTTGTTGGGACATCCAAGCATACCCAGAACATGAAAGATCTTTAATATTTTAGACATATATACCGTTAAAGAAATTGCCAAAAACACTCGCGGATAACTCGACAAATAGCCTAATGTATCTTTTAAGCCCATTAATGGAAAGAGAATGGAGAATAGAAGAATTGGATACTCCATTGGGTACTTTTCCAATAGTGGATACAGCCTATTTTAGCAAGACTAGTTTTTCAGAAGGGAATGTATTGCTTGCCAATAAGGGCCAATTTCGTGTATTTCAAAATCCGTCGTTTTCACCTCAACTTCAACTAATAAAATTATTTGTAGATAATAATACCAAATTGCGGAGGCCTAGAAGTCCGGAAAAGACAATTGGGAGAGGCAACGTTTATTTTAACAAGGAACTGAGTAGAACATTGTCACCTTCAATGGCGGCGGGGGGTCCAACAGTACCAATTGCGATATAAATGGGTGCGATGGGTGATCGCACAACTAGCATAGTTCCATTACCTACCTTTAAGGGTCTGCTAGGAGCCGACCTAGATCAATACTTATCTCAATTCCTGATCGCATGTGTAGCCAACAATGGTAGAAATGAAGATATTTGGTTGAGATGGCTGCCAACGATCTTGAAAGACACGGCGTTTGAATGGTATAATTGCCAAACCATGGGACAATTTTTTAATTGGGAGGCATTGAAAAATATATTTTTGACTCATTTTTGACCAATAGGATTTGAAGAACGTCTTAGAGAAAGATTAATGAATAGCAAAATCATACCAAGAGAAGTGGTGTAGTTATATTATGGCTGAGTAGCAGATATCCTTTGTAAATGGCCAAATAACCAAATGCCAGATTCATTTGTTATGTCTATATTGATTAACAGACTATATCCACCAGAATTGAAGATGTTTATAAAAGAGGCTCAACTTGCGATTGTGGCTACCTCACTTGATCGAGCTAAGGTATGGAAAGAATGTCATTATGACCAATCCTTAACCACAAGAGCCACAATGATTCCATCTCAAGGAAGGTATCAAATACCAACTTGGAATGAAATAATGGACAGTTATTCAAGGACAATTGATTACGGTGCAAATCTTAGTGTTAATCCGCAAAGGATAGTGAATGCTGTTCTATTGCAGGCTGTACCACCAACAACTGCAGTTCCGTATTTTCCATACTCCCCATATTAAAAACCAATATCTTTAAAAGAATTATCTAATGAACTAGTATCAAAGGATTCAAATGAGACTTTGTTGTTAACTTTGATAAAGAAGATGGATGAGTTGGCTGTTAATTTGGCAAAGGATAAGAAAAAGAGGCATAAACCGACTAATATGTGCCTCAATATTTGATGCAGTAATTGTAAGGAATAAGGCCATTTGGTAACGGAGTGTCCTTCACTATCTCAAATGATTGTACAATGTACATTTTGTGGAGGTAAGCATATAACTACTAATTGCTAGAATTTAAGAAAGAAACAATAGTTCAGAAATCAGACCATGATTCAACCAACTTCGTGGAATGTTAATCAAATTCAGATAGGAAATAGGTTTGGTTGGAACAAGAATCGTCCTATTAAACAAAATAGAAATTTCTATAATTTTCAAAATTTTGAGTATAACTAAGAAGGTGACCCCAATTTTCAAGGTTTTATGTAAAATTAGCAAGGACACCCCCGATATCCACTTATTCAGAATCCAATTTCAAATCCTACAATACCAGCTGGTCGGCCGATATTCTTTATCCATCCAACTTTGAACAAGCCTAGCTGGTATATACCAGTCGAGACGCCCCATATTCCAGATGGAGGAGGAAAAAGACCACTTTGATGCTATCGATGCAGGCAGATAGGACATTATGCTAGTGAATGTCCCAATCCTAGAGCCAGTGATGATTATGCTATAATATGTGGAAATTGTAAGCAATCTGGACATACTTACCAACAGTGCAATGCTCTGTTTAATGTTAATAATCGAGATCAGCATATCTAGCTACAAAGTAAGATGGAGGACAATAATCAAATTCCACAAGATTCTCCGATAAATTGGGTGGTATGCATCCATGCAATACTTATTTGGGCCCAGCAAAAAAAACAAGATCCAATTCAAAAATTGGAAGTACTAGTTGCGGCAGACCAATATAATTTATTGGATGGTATTCCAAATCTCACACCAGCATCAAAGGTATTACCAATGATTGGATCCAATTCGTTTGTGCAACTTGAGAATGTCTTTAGCTCCAAGAAATTGATTCAACCAAAATCAGTACCAATATCTACAAAGTTTTAGAAGCCACCTTATCCATTAAAAGATCCTCTCATGGACAAGAATTACGACAAAGTCCATTCAGCAGTTCTAATTCCAAAGTCCGTAAGAAAATTATCTCAAGGGATCAAATTAAAATCCATGAAAAAGAAGAGGGCCTTGAGAATCATTGCCAATATGAAACCATATGATATTATGAAAGATTTGGATGAAATTAAACCTTCTATTATAATGAAGCAATTGTTAGCAGTTGCGCCAGAATGTTGTTCTACATTGAATTCCTTATTAATATGACGTAGAGTTCGTAATAAAGAAATTCATGAGGTTAGTTTGAATCCCAATCCGGGAGCACCAACTATTGATGTATCAATTGATAGTGTTCTCATTCCTGGAGTTCAAGTGGATGGTGGCTCTAGTGTGAACTTAATGAATGCCGATTTAATGGAGGAGTTAGATTTAAAACAATTATTATCCATGACATTGGTATTGAGAATGGCAGATCATAGTAGGATAAAATCAATGGATATCTTACATAGTATTAATACCATAATCGCGAGAATTATGTATAAAATTGATTATATTATTTTTCGATTACAGAGTTCTATTTTATCATATTCAATATTATTGGGTCGACTGTGGCTATATCAAGCCAAAGCTAAGAATAATTGAAGCCATGGATTGTTAACTATTGGGGAGAGTAGTGACAAGATTGTTTTACAAATGTACCCAGTTCAATATCATGGGGAGTCTTAAATTATGGATACAGAAGCAACATCTGATAATGAAGGCCAATTTGAGGCAGAGTATGACGAAGTTAATAATATGATGCAAGTTGTTAAGGATCCAATTCATATGCGGAAGCAAGGCGTGTTATACCAATATAGAGGACTAGTAAAATGTTATTTGTATCACAAGGATGCAGTGAATTTTGATGATGTCATCGCGGACTAGATGAATAATCGCGCAGTAAATGAAGTCGGTACATTGGAACCAGAATTGGATAAGTCTGATTTGCCGGACCATATGAAGGATTCAGAGCAAGAGAGACAAATCAAACTGGGAGTTAATGAGGAACCTGTGTGCCAATCCATTAAGTTGGACTCCAATGAAACATCCCAGATTATCAAAGTATACACCTGTATTACGGGTATAGAGTTGAGAAATTAGAAAGAATTCTTTCTAAATCATAAATCTGCTTTTGCTTGGTCGTATGCGGATTTAAAAGGTATTCCTATCAAAGTTTGTGAGCATCAAATTACCTTAGAGGAAGATGCTACACCAGTTCATCAAAGACAACACCGTCTTAATCCAAAATATTCTCTCATGGTCAAGAAGGAAGTAGATAAAATTTTAGACGTGGGTTTCATATATCCAGTCTCGTATAGTGAATGGATTTCACCAATTGTGATAATATCGAAGAAAAATGGAAAAATCCGTATCTATCAAGACTTCCGTAAATTAAACGCGGCTACCAAAAAGGATTATTTTCTTTTATCTTTTACGGATAGTATATTAGACGCAGTAGTTGGGCATGAATATTATTCTTTTTTGGATGGATTTTTGGATTATAATCAAATTAAAATTATAGAAGAGGACTAGTTGAAGACTACTTTTATTACAAATTGGGGCACATTTGCTTATAAAGTGATGCCATTTGGGTTATGCAACGCCTCAGCCATATTTCAAAGGATAATGATGCAGGCATTTTAAGACTATTTACGATTGTTGATGGAGATATTTTTAGATGATTTTTGTACATTCAATATGACAACAAATTATTTGGAACGTCTTGGTAACTATTTGGACCAATGTGATAAATATGGGATATCTTTGAATTTTGAGAAGTGTCAATTTGGCATACCAACGGGAAAGCTTTTGAAACACATCGTTTTTGCTGTTGGTATCGCTACTGATCCAGATAAAGTTACTTATATATTGGCTTTATCAAAGCCAGAAATAGTATGTGATGTTTATGGTTTTGTAGGCCATGTCAGCTATTATAGGCGATTCATTCATTTATTTGTAGAAATATGTCAACCGTTAATGAATCTCTTAAAGAAACCGCCATCAGATGGATCTAGTTCAATTTGGACTGAGGAATGTACAGTTGCATGCGAGGAGTTAAAATGAAAATTGGTGTCAGCACCAATACTTGTTGCACCTTGTTGGACAAAACCATTTCATGTTTATGTTGATGCCTTGAATGTTGCTATTGGATCTGTATTAAGCCAGAAAGATAAAAAGAATTTGGATCATCCTATCTATTATGTTAATTGATAATTTGATGCTATAGAAAAAAATAACACTACCACTGAACGAGAAGCCTTAGGCATGATCTATTCTATCTAGAAATTTTGGCATTATTTGCATGGTTATTCATTTGTGTTTTATGTCGATCATGATGCTCTTAAATATATGATTAATAAATCTCAATTGAGTGGACGCATTGCTCGATGGATGTTACTCCTTCAAGAATTTAATTTTATTATTAATGTTTGACCAAGAAAGAAACATGCCAATGCAGATCATTTATCTCGATTGTCCAATATATTTGATAATGAACCTATCAATGATGCACTTCCTGATGCAAAATTATTTGCCGTCGACGTGATCACCCCAGAATATAGTGAATTGATCCAATATCTAATATTTCAGACATTTCTACCTACATATAGTGAGAAACTTAAGAAACACTTGATTTTAAAAAATGCGTTGTATACGATGATTGGAGATGCCTTGTATAAGCAAGGGAGAGATGGAATTTTATACCGTTGTATTTTTTAAAGTAAAGTATGTATTGTATTAGAAGGATGTCATTTGAATAGTTGTGGACGGCATTTTGCTAGTGACAGCACTGCCCGCAAAGCTTTAATAGCTGGATATTGGTGGCCAATAATGTTCTCAGATGTACACCAATACGTTTGACGTTGTGATCCTTGTCAGCGTATTGATAGACCTATTGGAACTTCTGCCATGCTGTTGGTACCAATTTTAGTACAACTATCGTTTGAAAAATGGAATGTTGATTTTGTAGGACCAATCGCACCAGCCTCGCAAAATGGACAGAAAAGATATATTTTGGTAGCAACTGATTATGTGACAAAATGGACAAAGGCGATGGCAATAAAAATTGATAATGCCAATATCGTAGTCATATTTTTATATGAGAACATTATCACTTGATTTGGATGTCCCAAAGAATTAGTTAGTGATCGTGGAACCCACTTTATTAATTCTACAATTGCGGCTTTGACAAATAAATATGAGATCAAGCATTGGAAGATAACCCCATATAATCCTTAGGCCAATGGGAAGACTGAAAGGACCATTGGTATTTTGTGCAAAATTTTAATTAAAACAGTTTTTGGTGTGGAAACACATTGGGATATAAAATTGTTTGCAATCTTGTGGGCGTATTGTATTGTGTATAAAGTGAATATTACGGGCAAGAAGCAATATTACTAATTGAATTAGAAGTTCCGAGTTTACGAATTGCATTGGATGAACGTCTTAGTGATAAAGAATCCCTCCAACATCAGTTAGCATAATTAAAAAAATTGGATGAAATTAGGGCTACGGCTCTTTTAACTATGGAAGCTACACAACGCTGTCGGGTAGAGAGAATTTGCCTTGGGAAAAACGCCGGGTTCCTAGCTGCTACTAGAACTAGCAGGGAACATGAGAGGAAGCCGTGCAAGTATGTTGTATACTTGCACAATATTTCTTCAAGCTTTCAAGTTATACTTGTATTATACTTGTACAAGTCTTGTACAAATATAAAGTATAAATCCTTGATATAATACTTGTACAAATACTTGTATAAATCCTTGGTATAATACTTGTACAAATATTTGTATAAATATTATATATAATACTTGTAGAATATTTATAGAATACTTGTATAAATACAAGTATATATACTTGTATAAAAAGTATAAGCAAAGTATGTATGTATTCAAGTATACCTCAAAATACAACCGCATATGAGGAATACAAGTTATACAACAAACTGAAACTAAATAAATCACTAAAAATTCATCCAAAGGTCGAATCAAGCGTGCTTATAGCCTATGGAAAGCCAATAATCCATTGTAAAACATATCAAAATTTCACAAATAGATGACTTACCATTTAAAAGTTATGGCTAAAAGAAGTAGGCGCTAAAATTTCCAAGCAAATGCAAAGGCAGCAAAGCTCCTCTTCACTTCAGCCTT
Organism: Physcomitrellopsis africana; assembly: GCA_036785485.1. Taxonomy (NCBI): domain Eukaryota; kingdom Viridiplantae; phylum Streptophyta; class Bryopsida; order Funariales; family Funariaceae; genus Physcomitrellopsis; species Physcomitrellopsis africana. The sequence continues at coordinate 285,598 of JAWRVF010000410.1, read as the reverse complement.
TGTTGTGATCACTTCCCTTCTCCAAATTGGACATGCAATAGCTTTTTAGAAAGCTCACTCCATCATCTAGCTTGCTCTAAAATTTCGCATGCATGCCTCTCAAACTCCAGATTTTGTAGCTAGTCGATTCTACTCTTCAAACCCTAGCAACAATTTTCCCTCTTTGACACTTCACGGCTCATAAAACTTTCATCAAAGCTCCAAATGTATTGATTTTTGTTTTTGTGGAAAGCTTACACAAGCCACTACAAGCACCTAAAATATCAAAAGGATTAAAGAGACTGTCCGACTTGGGTGGTTGAACAAAGTCTCTGCCCCTCTTCGTCAGGTGGCAGCAAACCCTTTCCCACTCTCAAGCTCACAACTTTTGCTCTCCAATTCCAAATGTTACAAGAGATGTCTTGATAGAAAGATAGCACAATTTTCCACACTGTCTAAAAATTTCACGAAGAAAGAGTTGAAATCAAACTTGCAGTGGCAGTTCGAAGTTTCTGCACCTCTTCGTCGGGTGGCAGCAAACCTCACTCTACTAAAACAAGCATAACTTTTTGTTCACATTTCCAATACAAGCAAGTGAGTAGGTTCTAGAATCCTCACAACTCGAAGAACACATCCACTAATTTTCACTACAAACACTTCTATCTCCTCGGAGCTATCTCTCTCCAAAGATCACTCTTCAAAACTGCCTCCTCCTCTCCGTCTAACAAGAGGAGTATATCTCCCTTTCTTTGTATATTAGACTATGAGACGCCCACATGGGCAGCCAAATCCTATTGGATGGGCCTTATTCACCCCATGCTCTTCTTTCTTACCCTTCATAAGGTCCATTCTACCTCAAAAGTCAACAAGAAAGGTAAACAACCTTTACCTTTCTTCTAATTACAAAAGAGTCTATTCTAGGATATAAATAAGGTAGAAACAAAACAAATAGCCATCTTAATTCACTAACTAAGTGGCTAAAATAAATCCTCTCCTTATAATATCTTCTAAAATAACCTCTAGCACTCACACATATATTAACAATAGATACAAGATTTTTCATATTTTTATACACTGCACGTAAATGCAGTATGACAACGCTGCTGTAAGAATTATTATGATAATAAATTATGTCCTAAATCTTTTATGCCCAATGATCTAGTGCTTCTTTATGATAGCCGCTTTCACAATTTTTTGAGGAAATTTCAAGTCCGTTGGCATGGACCTTATCGAGTAATTGAAGCCTTTTCTAATAGTTCAGTTCAATTGGAAGATTTTATGGATATTTAATTTACCACCCGAATTAACGACAACCATTTCCGTCTTTATTTTATGTAAATCGGGTAGGAGTTTTCAAAATTGAAGAGGGAAGAGGGTGTACCTATTCATGATAGCTTACCTTTATTGAAGGTACATGATGGTTAGAAAAGACGGCTAATGGTTAGTTTTGGATCCTAATATGGACTAGTCAGGCAAATCGGAAGTAATGACTTGGTACATTGGATTAAGGATTGTTGATTTAGATCTCGAGTAAAAGGTTAGAAGCAGGGCACTTAATAGAAGTTTTTATTAGCATTCTATTTTGAGCTTGGTTGTCTGAGTGTATGCTTATTAGAATATAGAGTTTTCTATAGTTAGAGAATAATGATTAGTACGAGCAAGGAGTATGTAGATAGTATTATACAATGTCGATGGAAAGGTCGAAGAGAGCTGCGGATAGAGATGAGAATATCCAAAACGTGAGAAATAAGAATAACTTGCAATCGCCGTCCCTAGTGGTGATCAACAACATAGAGCTAATGAAGTTGGAAATCTGTTGGTCTCTACAAAGGCAAAGAGATTTTAAAAATGTACAGATGTATGTGTTTTTGCGAGGATCAGATAACTTGCTACGAATTGATGTAGAATTGGTGGTAGAATATATAAAAAATTACGACCCAGAGGATGGTTCGAGTGTAGTAAAGGAGAGAATAATTAGGATTGATGAGAATATCTTATAGAAGGTATTACATTTACCAATAGGTGAGCTTGTGATAGGCGTTGAAGTGTCCAATGACTTTAGATCGGGAAGTTATTTCAAAAGAAACATGGCGTTCTTTGAGAAGAATCAAGGCTGAAAAGTGGTGGAGGCACTTACTCTACAGCTTGCGGAGTGGATGCGGTTTGTTCAAAAGTAGTTAGGCTTGAACCGGCATACCACATACATGTCCAAGCGCTTATTATTTGCTGCAATTGGAACACTTGAGGGCATGGTGTTTAATTGGACAACTTTTGTAGCAACCTGTATCCATGCAGAAATGGGAGCCAAGCAGAAAACGGATAAATTTGCATCTTTGCTATGCTCTAACTATGTACACTCCATTATTGCACATATGTTAAGTCAACCAACAGCAGAAAAAAAGTGTACCTTCCTCAATGTCGCAACAGGGTATGCGAAGTTTATCAATTAGTCTAGGGGTAGTAGTACTCGAAATTGGGGAATCAAGTAGATCGCGAAAATAAGAGGCTATCTTGGAGACTACTTTAAGGCAAGCTTCAATTCGTGCAGTGATTAAGTAGGCGGCTGAGGCTCCAATTTTGAACACCGGAATATTGGAAGTAGGAAACCTCACGGAAGTAATATTGGGTCAAATTTCCCAATTGCAACTTATCGTGAGTCAGTTGGAAGGAAATCTAAGACAACAATTGGAGTCGAGCAAGAAGGAGATAATGGAGAAAAATTGCCAAATTGTGGAACATGGTCACCTTATTAGGGCAAAGACGGAATTCAAGTTGGCATTGGAGTAGAAATTAGCGGAGGAAAAGAAAAATTGGGTGAATGATAAAGATTGCACTCTAAGAATCTTGAACGATCAAAAGCAAGAATTAATAGAGAATCGCAGGATATGGGATTTGGAACATGAAGCATTGAAGTGTCAATTGCAAGCAGAACGTGAGAAAGCAGCAAAATTGGAACATGAAAAGGTGGAATTGGGAGACCAATACAGAATTGGAATGGATAAGCTACAGGTAGAAATTGGTGCATTGAAAGGTAAAGTGGAAAAAGTGGAGGGCGATTTGGCTAATGTTGTTTGGCCAGAAGTATTTGTTCCACCAATTTTGAGTATTAGTAAGTTGGAGGAGAAGATGAAGAAATAAGAGTACCAATTAGAGGCAAAAGATACCAGGATTCTATAATTAGAGGCTCAAGTTTGGAAATTGGGAGCGGATAATGAAGATTTATCAGTGTAGTTGAAGAGTAATCATGTAGATTTATTAGAGGAGGATGAAGACGTACCATTATAGCTAGACGTAGTAGAACCTCCTACAAAGAATCCAGAAGCATCCCACTCCCAAGAGCCAGCTTTATAATAAAAGTTTTTTTTATCAATTTTGTGTTTGCAAGGGCGTTGCACAATTAGGAGTGGAGCTATGTAGAATGGGTAGGAATTTTAGGATTTACGATATATAGTTTATAGGATTAAGAATAGGCAGGAAGCCGATGAATGGCCAATTTAGAAGGCAGAATGGATGAGGAAGTTAGAAAAAGTAATTATCATCGATTGTGTAGTAGTTAGTATAGATGGAATAAGTATAAATTGATTCGATACGGAGGAATCGGGGCCAGACTATGATAGTCTTGAGTCGAGATAAGCTTGGTACTACCTCTCTTTTTTTTTTTGTTAGACTGTAATAGAAGATCCAGATTTTATTCCGACGGATTATACCATGTCAATGATGAAGTACAATAATAAAACAAAAATTTTTATATATGTGGATGAATAAGAAATTATAATTATTTGATGCGTGAGTTCATTCTGGCAAATTGGCAGTCGAAGATCGGATGTGTCAATGTAGTTTGATTGTGAATGAGAATATTATGCCGTATTGATTGTGAGAGTTGAGCGGAGAAGAAGAATATTAGAGAAATAATTTGTTTTGAAAGACGTTCTTGGTGAGGAATTATTTCCAGTGATTGGGGAGTGAAGCGGGTGTATACAATCTATACAGATGGTGCAATATTATTGGTTGTTGTTATGAGCTCGGAAGAAGACAGCAGATTACAATAGGAGAATTGGTGGAGGATTATCTCATGAAGTTTATCTTTAGTTGCAGAATAGCAGAACCAATAGAGTGGACATCATTATTTTAAAAGCATGTACGTGTGCATTGGATTCTAATATTCCGAAGGTGATAAGTTGTGTGACCCTAACAATTTAACTCAATGCAGATAGTCTCTCCTTGTGTTCAAATCTCCCTTTACAGATTCACTCTAGGCAGTATTGGTAGAGTAAGCCAAACGAAGGAAAATAACAACTACCATGTGAAAATATTGTATATATATATTTAATGTATAATTTACTATATAGCTAAATGAGAGCCATATTATTGGATTTTTATTGATTATAAAATATAATTAGATTGTTAGTTTAAAAGGGATGCATTTAAAAGTATTATTATTGATATTTATATAACTTTATTTTTTTTATAGTAATTTTGAGGCTGATTTTATATTAATAATAATTTTTATATATTTTTAGTCACTTTTGTTAGACATTGGTGACCTTTGAAATCTTATTTTATTTCTTTTATTTGATATTTAGAACACATATTATATAAATCTTATTAGAAAAAGGATTAGAAAGGAATTTTTAATATAAAAAAGAGTTGTCAAAGAAACAAGAATATAGAACAAGGAACTTGAAAACTAGAATAAGATTTCCAGAAGAAAACTAAAAACTTAGATTTAACAGATGAATACACAAACAACACCAAGAAAGGTGAGTTTGAACTCCAAGAGATGCGTTGTCGAGACTGAAGAACCCTTCAATCTCAACTCTTATATATACTCATGTTTAGGACGCTTCATGAGCAGCTATCATTAGACCAAGAAGCTTCTCAAGCAGCTTCTACCAACTAGGAAGCTTCTTGAACTCCTTCCACTAGCTGGGATGCTTCTTCAACTCCTTCTACTAACTGGGAAGCTTCTTGACTGACTTTCACCAACTAGGAAGCTTCTCAACTGACTTTCACTAATTCGAGAAGCTTCTAGAATGTCCGAGAAGGTTTTATGAACCTTCAAAGTATATGTCCTTAACATCACCCCCCTCTCTAGCGACGAGTTCCAAGAGAAGCTTAGTCTTATTACATATGTAAAAAATCAAGAATACGCTGTATTAGTGAAGCTATGTATTCTGTTCTCCGTTCTTGGGCAATAGGTTATACTGGTCCTCGAAGAAATCACCTATGGCCTTGAGATATTACCTTTGTTGTTGAAATATCCCATCCGAAGATCTGATCTTCATTACAGCCTTCAAAACATCCTCCAAAAAAAATCTCAAGACTAAAAAGATTCACCTTTTCAAGCTCAAGCAATATTATTAAAGCTCGAGCATTGGAATCGAAACTTACATGGTTGGATCTTGCTCCTAATGGCTCCAACTGGGGTCGTACCTGGCGCTAGAATGTATTGTCTTTACTTTACTCAATTGAAGGCTGTGAAACCTGTACTGGTTTATTCAAAGCTTGCGTCACAAATGAATCTTCTGAGTCTTGTTCTCTCAATGCTTGAAGATTTGACATAGTGACTAGCTTACTTCTACTACTCTTTTGTAGATGACTCCATATTAATGAAGGCTTTAGTTTAACTCTCCCCTTTTTTATAAATATTTTGTGGATCCAATCTTCACTAAGAAATTATCATCAAATATGTTTGGATTTGTGGAGATATAATTGATAAAATTTCTATACCTTTTGAGGCGCATTGGCAAGATTTGTAGCTAGTTTTTATGTGCACTCATTAATATCATAGCCTTGCTAATGGATAAGATATTCTAATTTGCTCTATCTTTGCCATGAATCAAGTATCTTTTCAACCTCGTATTCTGCGTGGTTTTCAATTTCAACATTAGGTGGCGATTATTGTATTCTTTCTGGAATGTACAATTCTCTATAAGATTCTAAGAAATAGACATGAAAAACTAGATGTACCTTCATGGCGGATGGTAACTCCAAGCGATATGCCACTGGATTGATTTGCTTCTAGATAGAAAATGGCCCCAATCTTTGATAGTGCAACTTATCGCATGGCTGCTTAGTCTTGATATTTCATCAAAGAAACCATACCTTATCTCCAATATAAAAAATAGGCGATTGATTCCTAAATTTATCTGTAGTTACCTTGTAAGTATCTTGAGCTGCTTGTAATTGAAGCTTCAAGGTTGTTTGGTATTTCAATAGCTGTTTTATAAATCCTTCGACCACTGGATTGTTATTCTTTGGCATGCTCCACAGGTCAAGCTTTGGATGATATCCATAATTGGAGTAAAATGGTGTTTGCTGAGTTGAAGCATGACTAGTATTATTATATGTAAACTCTGCTAATGGTAGATATGAAGTCCAATCATCTTGTTAATAATTAATGCTACATCGTAAATACTGCTCCAACACTTGATTTTCTTGTTCTATTTGGTAGTCAATTTGAGGATGGAAAGCCAAAGAAAGTTTAATATCTACCTTTAATATATCAAAAAGATATTTCTAGAACTTAGATATGAATTGGGATCCTTGATTGGATATAATATCATCTGATAAGTCATTGTATCGATATATATATTATTGAAAAAAAACCTTGTTATTTCTTCACTAGACATAATTTTTTTACAAGGGATGAAGTGAGCCATCTTTGTAAGTCAATCAACCACTACAAAGATATTGTCTAATGAATTGGATGGCAGTAGATCTATAATGAAGTCCATTGAAATAAAGGACCATGACCGTCTTGGAATGGATAAGGATTGTAATAGTCCATAAGGGCAATATTGAGGATTCTTGAACCTTGAACAGGTGTCACAAGAGAGTACAAAGTTTTTTAATGCCTTCTACATTTGAGGCTATCAAAAATCTAGAGAAATAAGTTCTAAGGTCTTATTAAATCCAAAATGATCCGCAATAAGAAAGTCATGGCAAGATTGAAGAATGCGTAGTCATATTGGTTCTTCTGGGATATACAAACGTTCTTTAAAGTATAAAAGATCTTCTTTAAGTTTGAACTTATCAGCATTTTTTTTCAAGCGTTGCTTGACATCAAAAATCAAAGCATCATTAATAGTTGCAGCACGTACCTCATTGAAAAAATTAGAATCCATAAGCAGTGATGCAATAGTGGCACAAAGGCAAAATTGCTCCGATTTTAATAGAATTATATATTTTTGATCAAACATTGCCTCCCCTATCCTTGATACAAGATATGATCTCCTTGATAGAGCATCGAACAATCCTTGTTGCTTCCCAAGGCAATAGGTGATGATAAAGTTAAATTGAGATAGCGACATATTCTATCAAGTTTGGCGGCGATTAAGAACCCGAGCTGACATAAAATATTCTAAGTTCTTGTAATTTGTACATACAGTCATAAGATGCATTGCTCCTTCAAGAAAATGACGCCATTCTTAGACAGAATCCACAATAGCAAGAAGTTTTTTATCATAGATTTCAAAATTAATTTCGACAATAGAGAACTTTTGAGAATAAAATGTAATAAGATGGAGCTTGTTGTCTATGCCCATATGTAAAAGTACGGCCTCTAGTGCAAAATCTGAAGCATCAGTCTCCAAATAAAGTGCCTTCATGAAATCTAGATACATCAATATTGGGACTATAGTAAATGCCATCTTAAGATCTTAGATTGCTTTCTCCGCTTGAGGTCTCCATTCTAACTTATTCTTACATGTCAATGGAGTTAGAGGGGCGGCAACTTGGGAGTAATTTTTGATGAAGATCCGATAGAAGTTAACAAATTTAAAGAAACATTGTACATCTCTCACAGTCTTTAGAATGGTCCATTGTATAATTGCCTCTACTTTCTTGGGATCCATTGTCAAACCCTCTGTAGATACAATGTATCTCGAAAGTTCCATCCTCAGTTGGTGTAATACACATTTCTTTGATTTGGCATACAAATCCGTATCTTACAGCTTTTGTAATGCCAGCTTGACATATCCCTCATGTTCTTTTAGATTTTTTGAGTAGATCAAGATATCATTAAGATAAATCACCACGAACTTGTCCAAATATTTTCAAAAAATATCATTCATTAAATGATGGAAGATAGTGGGTGCATTTGTTAGTCCAAAAGGCATGACATTATATTCAAAATGTCCATACCTTGTCCAAAAAGCAATCTTCCATTCATCTCCTTCCTTGATCCATACCAAGTTATATGCTCCGCAAAGATCTATTTTAGTATAGATTTTGACTTAGCCGAGTTGTTCTAAGAGTCTTAAAATTAATGGTAGTGGATAATAATTTTTTATTGTTATTTTATTCAATCTTTGGTAATCAATGCACATTTGTAAGGAACCATCTTTTTTCTTCACAAAAAGTAAAGGTGTGCTTGCTGGAAACTTTGAATGCTTGATAAAGTTCTTTGCAGGATTTTTGTTAATATAATCTTTTAATATCGCAAGCTCATTCTGAAAAAGATTATAGATTGGATCAAAAGATGGTTGCGTCCCTTCCTGAAGATCTACAGCACAATCGTAGGATCAATGCTCTGATAATATATCAGCATTCTTCTTCTAAAAAATGTCTTGAAATTTATTATACTGTTCTAGAATACTTGTCAATGAAGTCATATCTTCTAGAATTGGAGTCGCATAAATAATAAATGGTATACCTTCTTTGGCCGATCTTATAAAAGCCTTTGCTAGAATAAATAAAGATTTATCAATTTATGGCTTTTTACGAATCTTTCTTATAAGGATCTCTATTGGAAATGTTACTCTTTGTAACCTTCAATCTATAAATGGATTATATTCCTCCAACCAAGATAGTTTGAGAATAACGTGATTCAAAGGAATTCTAATAACGTTGAATAAAATTTGACTTCTAAGATTTTTAAATGACACTTTTATAGGCATGGTTTTGTGGATGACACTACTCAAGGATAAAGATCGTCCATCTATTATCTCTACATGAATGGATTTGGATTTCTATATTAAAGAAATTTTATGAAACTTAGTAAATGCCTCATCTATGAAACAAGCAGATGCCCTCAAATCTAACAAGCTAGTTGTTTGAAGCTTCTGAGGGCCAAAGTACAAAGGGATTGTAAAACAATGAGCAGGTTGAGCAGAAAGAGAAGAACCTAAATAGTTTTGTAATGTTAGATTGTCCAGCCACACGGTTCCTATTATGGCTGAACATTGTTATTTTTTTGAATAATTACACTCCTGATTTTGATAATGTGTCGATTTTGTTTCTTTGGGCAATTGCCAATCTTAAGGCCCTTCTCGCCATAATATAGGCACAAATCTTCTTCTAATTGACAGTTCTTTTCTTGTGGGCTAAGAAGTTTAAATCGTATTGCATCAAGTTGTATATCTTCTATCTCTGAGTGTGAATTCAAAGTACTTGTTGATGTACCAGGGGTATGTCGAATTGCATATTGTCTTGTTGGAGCCCATGAATATTGATCTTATCGATGTTGAAACAATTGGTTATCTCATTTTATAGCTTGGCTAATGGATTCATTGAGTGATTGTGGATCCAGAAGTGATAATAATAAATCCTTCACATCATCTCTTAATCCCCAATAAAATTGATTCATTAGGGCTTCTTCATCCCAATTGATGTCGCATGCTAATTGCCTAAAATCAAATGCATATACTGATACAGAGCATGCCCTTTGCCATAATGCTCAGTCTTAATTGTTGCCCATCGAGCCTTGTCATGTTCTCCAAAAGCTTCCACAAATGATTCCATGAAAACTTCAAAATTACTCAAAATAGGAGATGTTTTTTCAAATAAGAGAGCAAACCATGATAGTGCTTGTCTTGTAAGCAAGGTGCCAACTAATCCAACTTGTGATTCTTTTGTCGGATAAACATCAGATTATAGAACTGTTATCAATCGAATTTGATTAATAATTCCTCTAAACTTTGAAAGCGTTCCATCATATTTCTTCGGAAGACTAACTCGAGGCTCCTTACATTATCAAACAAGTGGATTTTTTTGACGTAGTATAGGTAGTATTGTATCCTCAAGCGTAGAAGTTAGGGGTGGATGCAGTCTAGATTGTGATAGTCCAGTTGTTACATCTTTATGAAGCTTTACAACAATCCCTTCTATCTCCGCAATCCTAGCAGATAAAGTAGTAAGAACACTTATAATGGCGTCTAATTTGGACTCAAAAGATTCAATCATACTAATGTCTTGGCCTCCAGCTATTCTAAGAGAAAGAAAAAATGAATCTAAAAGAAGGCAATATCAAGTTAGAGGAGGGTAATCTGCAACCTCTAAGATGCTCAAAACCTTCAAAGAGTAGAGTGATCCACTTTCTCACAAGAAGGACAAAGCTCTAATATTGCAATGAAGAAGATATTAATTTAGAGGAGGATAATCTGCAACCTCTAAAGCACTAGTATACCTTTAAATAGAGGGATAATCCACTCCCTAATAAGAAAGATCCAACTCTAATATTAAAGATATAGTCAGTCTCGATAAACTGCCAAAGATACAAGAATACAAAATAAAAAATTTGAAAACAAGGACAGGATTTTCAGAAGAAAATCAAAAATTTGAATTAAACAGATGAGTACACAAACAACATCAAGAAAGGTGAGTTAGAACTCCAAGAGATGTACTGTCAAGACTGAAAAACCCTTCAGTCTCAACCCCTATATATATTCCTATCTAGGACGCTTCTTGAGTGGCTACCATCAGACCAAGAAGCTTCTCAAGTAGTTTCTACCAATTAAGAAGCTTCTTGAGCTCCTTCCACTAGCTGGGATGCTTCTTGAGCTCCTTCTACTAATTAGAAAGCTTATTGACCGACTTTCACTAACTAAGAAGCTTCTCAACCGACTTTTACTAACTCAAGAAGCTTCTAGAATGTCCTAGATGGTTCTGTGAACCTCCAAAGTATATATCCCTAACAGGAGTAGTTAGGCCATCCATGTGAATGGTTGGAGATAGATGATAAAAAATTCCATTCCTATTGGCCAAAAATCATATCCAATGGACTTCAAAGAGGCTGCCAGAGGCCTTATTAGAGATAAGGGATTTTTTTTCAAAGGCATTCAAATATCAAAGATTAGAATTAATAAGTTTAGATTTTTGGCTATGGTTTTGGTAAAAAATTTGATTGATTTGGAATTATTATGAAAGAGATATAGATACTTAAAGTTAAGATGTAAAAATTTTATCTTTTATTATTCTTTTGGATATAACTTGTGCATATTAAAAGTAATCAAGGATTGGTAACTAGGATTAGAGAGAATACTTTTTTGGCTATAATTTATATGTATGGCTTGATAAATTTTAAGTCAGAATAAAGAAGATATTGGGAGTTGAAATCAATATTTATAATCTAAAGATAGTAAATGATCCATTTAATTAGTGGTTGTATTTTGACATATATCTTAAGCAATTTGACAAGGTTTTGGCTCAAAATTTTCAAAAGTGTGTATTTTCATATTGCAAAACCATATACAAGAATTTTTGTGGCATTAAGATTTTGGATTTTTGAGATATGAAGAAAATAGTGCTCGAGTGTCTATAAAGTAGGATTTTAAGCACTTGTTAGGATTTTTAAGATATCAGACAATTAGAAGTGAATTTATGGTTGAATTTACTTGTGGTGAAGCTTAAAGATATAATCTATATTTTGGAGAGAATTAATAAAAACTAAACAATTGAATAAAGAGTTATTGGATTCTAAAGTTTGAAAAGAAATCAATTTTTTGCAAGTGAATAAGTTATTGAAGGATTTTTTTGTAATTTGAATATTTTTATAAATTAAAAGGATTTTTTAGGAACCAAAACTTTCTAGAGGTAGAAAAATGGATATATGGAGTTATAATAAAATTTTAATATGAAGATGAAGTTTTGAAAAGAGATTATGGATTTTTTTTAAAATTATTGAGAATCTAACTTATTAACAATTGGTTAGTTATGATTTTATATAGAAAGGGATGTTAAAAAAATTTTACATGTTAAAAAAAAACTTTATGTACAAATCTACTTAAATATAAGAGATTTTTATTAATATAATATTTTTTTATAATATTATTATATATATATATATATATTTTTTTTTATGAAAAATAAATTATTTATTGAAATCTTGCCAATAAGTTACAAATAAATTTTCTATAGCTAAGTACCTAGTATATTTCTAGATTGAAAATCATGCCACACAACAACTATTGAACTTGATAAAAAATATTTGGGATAATTTTTTTGTATCTTATTATGGTAAGAAGAAAAAAATAATAGTGGGAGTTGTAATGGTACACCATCATTGCAACTTGATTTTGCTACAGTTCAAATATTTCAAATATTTGCACGTTTTATGTAATAGCAACAAGTAGTGGAATGCAAAGAAGTAGTAGCTACTAAAGCTTTTTAATCTATGGTTGGATTATTAGATCAATTTGATAGTAGAAACATCTCCAAGTATTTGAAATATTATTTGTGAGAGATGGAACTCAATAAGATACTAGAAAAAGAAATGATCCTTATATTTGAGCATACAAATATATTAGAGCTATGAGAGCATATAAAAGAAATTATTCAAGTTCATGGAATTAAATGGGAAGATTTTATCTTTCAGTTAAAAAAAATATATTCTTTAAATGATACAAATAGAATGATTAAAAAGTCATTTATGGAATGAATAAATAGATTCAACAAAGAATTGGTTATTATAGGATTGTTTCAAGAATTTAAAAGATAATTTCTTCAATTGTCTCAAATAAAAAAGCTCACACTTGAAAATGATAAAGTGGAATTATTTCTTCAATTAATCAATAGTAAATTATAAAAATAATTAGAATTATTATTGGAAGATAATACAAAAGATAATAGACTCACTAAAGATTAGAAGAAGGTCTTTGAGATAGTGAGTATATTTGCTAAAAGGAAATATTGGAGAGATAAGGTAGTGGTCAGGTAAAAAACTAGGCCTTCACTAATCTTAATATCTCAAAGGCAACCACTAAGCAATATTATATTAGTATTTACTATTTCAATTCCTATGCCTATAATTGTATTACAAAAAAATGCAATAGAAAAATTGGTCAAAGGAATAAAAGACTTATAAATCAAATTGATAATACCAGAAAAAAAAGATGGAATATTTGAGGACAAACTTACGTCAAAGATAGGATATATATAAAAATATATTTGATATGATAGTATTGAACATTCTTATAAGGAATGTAGTAATTTTGTTGATATTCTATAATAAAGAATAATTTTATGGAAAGATGGAAAGATCACTTTACGAGATGTAAGTAAGTTCTTCAAAATCAATTTTAAAAAAAATAAAATAAAGAAGGTTTTAGAAGATCATTTGTTTAAAGAAGTAATAGTATGAGAGAAAGCTACCATTTACGGCATTGAAGTAATAAAGGAGAAGGAGGATGTTTTTGACATGTATATAGATATAAGAATTTGTGAAATAATGATATATCTAATATGGATAAAAGAAAAAATAACAAGGAAAGAATTGCTCAATACAGCTATAGTGATCAAAAATGCTATAAGGTGGGATAATCCTATTGATACCATGTTTGTACATGCTTACATTGTAAAATCCCAGCATGATGCTTTATTGGAAATGAAAAGAGATAGAAATATAATTGAAATCTTAAAGAACAAAATAACAAAAAGAAATCTTAAAAAGATGAAAAAATAATATAAAATAAGGAATTACCTACACCACAAGATAGTAGACCATTTGAGATTAGACCATCAACATTGTATCTTAGAGATATATCACTACTAAAAGAGAAATGCAAAAAAAAGATAAAAATTAGCAAAAATAAAAAGAAGGATAATTCTATTGCCTATAAGCTATAATCAAATATTGAGGCAACTATAGATTTGAAAGAAATATTAGAAGAAAAAATATTGAATACTAAAATTGAATTTATATTATAAGAAATTTTAGACATTGTAAAAAAAGAATTTCATGATGTCGTTATTAATACCATTAAGAGGAAAAGATAATTAATAAAAAAATTTATAATGTCTAATAGTTTAGATACAACATTAATAAAAAAAAATAGTTGGAATTGGCTGAATGTTGCATCAATCTAAAAGATCAATTTTTTTAGATAAAGATAAGATTCATGACAAGGGTCCTAGTTATTATTCTAAAAGGCATTAGATTAAAGCCACTACAAAGACCTTGGTGAAGATGGAAGACTTAGTAGATCTAATAATTGCTCTTATTGACCATGGATCTGAAATCAATATTATGTCCAAAGATATTTATAAATATGGAATGTAGTCCATTGACACTAAATATGGTTGGATGATTCAAGCAGCAAATAACACATAAGAAGATTTTTATGGTGCTTGTCCAGATATAAAGATAAAATTTAGAGATATATCTACAAAACAATTTTTTTTTGTTTAGGACAATATTTTATATCCAATGATTTTTGGACAACCATATATTATTGTTGTAAAGATGAAAACCAAGGTATTAGATGATGGATTAGTATGTGCTTGTATTAAAAGCCAAGATGACAAAAAAGTAATGCAGTTCTTAACTGTACTTGATAATCATAAATACAATAAGGATTATTTATAGATTAGCTCATTACCAAGGATCAATAAGGAGTTTAAAGATTTTTGAAGGGTGCTACTATAGAATAAGGATGTATTGGTATATTAAAAAAATATTCTTGTAAGAAAAAAAAATACATTTATATATGAGTTATAAAATTTTCTAAGAGTGAATTTTATATATATATATAATTTAATAAAAGATTGTATTTCAAATAAAGAATAGACATTTTAAATATAATGTCATACCCTTTGGATTAAAAAATGTACTTGCTATCTTTCAGCATTTACTAAATGACATCTTTTGAGAGCATTTAGGCAAGTTTGTAATGATCTATCTTTATGATATCTTGATCTATTTGAAAAATCTGGAGGAACATGAGGAGCATGTAAAGTTGGTATTACAAAAGCTAAAAGATACAGGTTTGTATGTTAAGCTAGAAAAATGTGTATTTCATCAAGCAAAGTTGGAATTTTTAAAATACATCATATATATTAAAGATTTAATGATGAATCCCAAGATGATGGAGGCAGTTGTACAATGGGCCATTCTAAAGAGTATAAAAGATGTATAATGCTTTCTTAAATTTATTAATTGATATCGGATTGTCATCAAAAATTATTCTCAAGTTGCCTCTTCTTTTACGCGATTGACATATAGAGACAAGTTGAAATATAGATTGCAAGTGAAAAAGACATTCCAAGATTTTAAAATAAAATTCACCATAACTTTAATCTTGGTGCATCTAAATTTTATAAAAGTATTTTACATAGAGACCAATGCTTCAGATTTTGCACTAATGGCAATACTTTCACAAATGGGTATAGATGATAAATTCCATCTTGTTGCATTTTATTCTCAAATTAATTATAAAATCCACAATAAGAAGCTCTTTATTATTATTATTTTTTTTTCAAGAATGGCATCATTTTTTTTGAAAGAACAATATATCTTATAATTGTATATACAAATCATAAGAACTTGGAATATTTTATATTAGCTCAGAATCTTAATTGTT
Organism: Physcomitrellopsis africana; assembly: GCA_036785485.1. Taxonomy (NCBI): domain Eukaryota; kingdom Viridiplantae; phylum Streptophyta; class Bryopsida; order Funariales; family Funariaceae; genus Physcomitrellopsis; species Physcomitrellopsis africana. Next base: position 270,041 of record JAWRVF010000410.1, on the reverse strand, counting down.
GTTAAATTTGATGAAATATGTCATTATCTCAATTTAACTTTATTATCACTTATTAACTTCAGAAGCAACAAGGATTATTTGATATTTTATCAAGAAGATCATATTTTATACCAAAGGTAAGAGATGTAGTGTTTGATCAACAATATGCAACTTCGTTAAAGTCGAAGCAATTTTGCCTTTACGCCACTATTACATTGATACCTATTGATTCTAATTTCTTCAATGAGGTGTATACTGCAACCACTAATGATGCTTTGGCCTTTGATATCAAGCATAGCCTTAACAAAATTATTGACAAATTCAAGGTTGAAGAAGACCTTCTATACTTTGAAGAACGTTTATATATTCTAGAAGGACCAACACGACTGCATATTCTTTAATCTTGCCATGACTTTCTAGCTGCGAGTTACTTTGGATTTAACAAGACCTTGAAACTTATTTTCTAAGTTTTTTGGTGGCATCAAATGTAGAAGGCTATGAAGGACTTTGTGCTCTCTTGCGATATTTGTTCAAGGTCCAAGAATCCTCAATATCGCCCTTATAGACTCTTATAGTCCTCGCATATTCTAAGACAATCATGGTCTTTTATTTCAATGGATTTCATCATAGATCTACTGCCATTTAATTCATTGGACAGCATTCTTGTAGTAGTTGATTGACTTACAAAGATGGCTCATTTCATTCTTTATAAAAAAATTGCTTCTAGTGAAGAAACAATAAGGCTCTTTTTTGACAATATATATATATATATTGATATTATGGCCTATCAAATGATATTGTATCTAATTAAGGATCCTAATTTGTATTTAAGTTTTAAAGATGTCTTTTTGAAATATTGAAGGTGGACATCAAACTTTCTTTGGCTTTCCATCCTCAAATTGATGACCAAATAGAACAAGTTAATGAAGTTTTAAAACAGTATTTATGATACAACATCAACTATCAATAAGATGATTGGATTTCATATCTACTATTAGCAAAGTTTGTATATAATAATATTATTCATGCCTTAATTCAATAAATATTGTTTTCAATTATGAATATTATCCAAAGCTTAATCTATAGAGTACGTCAAAAAATAACAATCCAGCAGTTGAAGAGTTTACAAAACATCTATTGCGATACCAAACAACCTTGAAGCTTCAATTGTAAGCAGTTCAAGATACTTACAAAGTATCTACAAATAAATTCAAGAATTATATGACTATATTCTAATGCTTGAGTTTTAGTGATATTACTTGAGCTTGGAAAGATAAATCTCTTTAAGCCTCAGATCTTGTTTAGAGGGTGTTTTGAAGGCTGCAATGAAGATCAAATCCTTGGATGGGATGTTTCAATAACAGAGGTACTAGTTCAAGGTCATAGGCAAGTTTTTTGAAGACCAATAGAAACTATTACTAAAGAATGGAAAAAATATATATAGCTTTATTAGTATGGCCTATTCTTGATTTTTTATATATATAAGAAGATTTTCAAAGATATGAGTTCTTCTTAGAACTTGTTGCTATAAAAGAGGGTGATATTAAGAACATACACTTTGGAAATTCACAAAACCTTCTAAAATATTTTAGAGGTTTTCTAGTTAGTGAGAGTTAGTTGAGAAGCTTCATAATTTGTGAAAGTAATTTGAGAAGCTTTGTAGTTAATGGAAAGAACTTAAGAAGATTTCAAGTTGGTAGAAGGAATTCAAAAAGCCTCCTAATTGGTAGAAGCTATTTGAGAAGCTTTTTAATTTAATGGAAGTCACTCAAAAAACTTCCTACATAGAGATATATATGGAAGTCAAAGCTAAAGAGTTCTTCAATCTCAACAATGCATCTCTTGGAGTTCTAGCTCATCTTTCTTGGTGTTGTTTAAGTACTCATTTAATTAATTTAAGTCTTTGTCAATTTCTTCTTGAAACTTCTTTCTAGTTCAATTCTCTTCTTTTGTATTTTTGTGTCCTTAATAAATATCTTTAAATAAAAATCTATAAATTCCTTCAATAGATTTTATTTTTTGTATGCTTCTTTCAACTTCATTTGATAAATTTTCATGAGCCAAGGCTAAATATCTTATTTTTCATAATCTAGTTGATATAATAATCAAATCAATAATCTATTTAAAATGAATGGCCAAAAGATATATTCAATATTAACCATCTTGATATTATATATTAAAATATATTTGACAAGTTGTACATGAATCTATAAATAAAATCATATTTTGATACATATATTTTTTTATCAATATCGCTCTTTAAATTAAGCAAATGTGGTCTAAATTTTCCTATGTTTTATCCATATATTATCCTAAAATATCTTTAATAATTTTTATTGGTCTTTCTTATTGCCTATCATTGGTTGTGGCATCTCAATTCTTTTCTTTGGTTTCTTTTATAAAAATCTTTCTTGAAGTAAAAATCCATATATATATATATATTTTTTAAATTTTTTAAATTTTTTTGTAGACCAATTTACTTGCCTAGTTAAGATATTCAAGTAATAACTAATATCCAACAATTCTCCTTTATAAAATTCTTCAAAAAATAACTTATCATTCTTATTAAGATTTGAAATCAAGTAAAATTTTGTCCCAATATCATCAATGTCTTCAATCATTTTGTCTTCCTTATCATATCTTGCTTGAAATAACATGTCTGCTATTAAATTATCTTTTTTAATAATATATCTAAAATTTGGATATAATGACTTGATATAAGCAATCCATCTTAGCATTGCAATATTTGGTGTTGTATAATTAATTATTATTTTAAGCAATAATAAATAATTTATTTTAATTACTATTATTGCACTAATTAAATAGTCTTTTTTTACTTTTATAGCCAAAATAACTTTTTATAGTTGTCTTTTTACTTGTAAATATGCACGTTGGTGAGTACTCAAAACCTTAGTTCCAAATCAAACTGCAAATCTATTTCTACTTAAATAGTCTTGATCTATAGTCCATCCAATAGCAATAGGACTAGTATCTACAATAAGAATTATTTATCTATTGCACTCATATTCAACTTTTTTTAAAATTAGAAGTGATAACAATAATACATTTAACCTTTATATTTTTTGAGTATACTTCTTCTCCCATTTAAATTGATAACCTTTCCATAATAATTCATATAATAGATTTGTTATATGAACATAATGAGGAATTTATATACAATAAAATACACATGCATCCAGAAATCTACGTACTTCTGTTAAAGAATCATATATCTCCTTCATCCTTCCAATTGCATTAACTTTGTTTAGATTCAATTTTCTTCCATAAAATCTATATAAATGCCTAATAATTATATTTTCTTATATCCTAAATGTAAATATTACTGTAGATAGTGTAAGATGAACTTCTTCAAGTTAAGTTAAAAACTTTTTACAATCTTATATATGATCAATAACATACTTGCAACACCACTTCTTATCTAAAGTCTCATCTTTTTCTTCTTTTTTACACCCATTTATAGGAATATCATTTAAAAACTATATAATTTTTTCAAGAATGAACTCTCTCAACACCTTATTCATTCCATTCATTATATGTGCAATTGAATTAATAGCACCTTATAGAAAAATACATATTTTAAGCAATCCAAGTAATGTTCTTATTGTTATCATATCTCTACTTCTATATGCATGTTGAAATTGATTATAACTTGAATATAAATCTTCTACTGAATAAATTGCCCTTCTTGCAAATGCTTTGACAAACTCATCTATTAAAGATCTTATACATGTATTTCTAATAGTTATTACATTTCTTGGCTGTATGTCTTGAATAAATTATAGTGATCTATTTTTTTTAGGTTTCATAAACCAACGACTAGAATATGGAGCAAAAAAGGCTTCAAAATCTTTATTTGTATCTTTTCTTTCAATAAGTCCATCAAATTAGATAAATAAGCCTTTGACACTAGAATTGGTCTTAAGTTCCATGGCACATATGGTATTGTAAAAATAACCATAGGAGCTACAATATTATGATCCATACATCCTATTTCATGAGATTCAAAAATAAATGATTTACCTCATTTTGCAAGCATCTCTTTGAAATATACAATTTCTTCTAGTAATAAAGAACCATCTGATCTAATCCTTAATTCTTCAAAAATCTCCTTAATGAATTAATGTTCAATTTTCCTTACATCTCTTAAATTTTTCTCTACAGAAACTTCTTCTATTTATCCTTTAGAATTCTTTGACAAAGGTTCAATAATAAGTTTCACCTTCTTATCCACTATCTTATATAAATTATTTTTACAATAATCTCTAGTGCTTGAAAAGATTCAAATATAGAATAAATTTTTTTTGAATGACTTTGCACAACCTTATCATCATCTCCTAATTCAATTAATGTAATCAATTCCAAAGAATCTTCCAATTTATTTTCTTTATAAATACCAAAATTTTTTTTATCCTCTTCTAATATCTCCAATTCACATAATTCTCTCTTAACATTATAAAATCTTTTTCTTTCTTTTCTTTTTAAATCCTCAACTTTCTTATATATAATAGTTCCATTTTCAAAAATATTAATAAAATTTGTATCAAAGGTACCTACATCTTATAAGAGTTTTTTTTTTTTTTTTTTCCCTCTATAATCTTGCTTTAAAGTGGTACTTCTCCATAATCCTTAAATTCTTCAACAACCCTCCATAATGGATTCTCTTTCAATTTGTCTCAATTTGCTCATGATTAGGAAGCATAGTTAGAAATTATATTACCTTTCTTCTATCCTCACTACATATCTGTGCATAAGTTAAACCATCATCAAATACTTTTATCTCTATCTGTATTATTATAATATATGATTGCTTCAAAATAAGCAGATAAGATGTATCTTGAACAAAAAAAATTTGTTCTATTGTAACATCACTAATCTGAACCTTGATATCTAAACAAGCCTCGTATAATTCACCTTGTATATTGTTAGCTGCCCATATTGTCCATCCATGCTTTATATCAATTGACCATCTTTTTTTTTTGTAAACATCTTTGGATATAAGATTTATTTTTGAATTGTGGTCAATTAAAGTAACAATTGGTTCTTCTATATCTCCAACCTTCACTAATACATCTATAGTCTCTCTAGCTCAATATTATCAAATATAATGACTTAAAGCCTCTATTTTTTTTTCATTCCAATCCTTAAAATGCACTCATTGAAAATAATCTCTTTCTTCACTTATTGATTGCTTGTAACAATTGTCAAATTCTTCTTCATCCTTATATATTTTTATATCAATAATATGATTCAATCCTACTTCATCTGTTAATTGCCTCTTTTGTTTAATGTTATTAATAATAACATCATAAAATTTCTTCTTTGTAATCTCTAGAATTTTCTTCAATGTAAACTCAATCTTAGCATTGAGTATATGTTCCTTAAGCACTTTTTTTAAATCTATTATTGTTTTAATATCAGAGAATAAATTATAAGCTATTGATTTATCTTTCTCTTTTATCTCTTTTTTTTCCTTCAAAATTATTAAAACATCTTCTATAGATAATTCTAATGAAGCCATATCACAAGTCTTATTTCTTTAAATTTTCCTCTTAAAAGAATTTCTTTACCTTGTATCATCAAAATCCTTCTTTCCTTTTTCTTCTATTAAAGCTTCATGTTGGCTTTTAGCAATGTATACATGGATTGAAAGAGCCTCTATAAGATCTCCTCAACTTGTAATACTACGAATTGTAGCTACAATCTTTAATAATGCTTTTCATGGCATCTTTCTCTTTTGCATTATAAAAATGTCATAAGACCAAAATCCACTTGTTTCTATATTTTTGTTGAAGTTATCATCCACCTTGGTACCATAACTTGCAACTTCTTATGTTGCAACTCTATGTATTATTAAATAATTTTGAATCAATACTTTCATATCTTCCTTATCAAAATTAGTTTGAAAAAGATTTCTAATATCTTTCAATACTACTTTTTCATCCTTCTACAAAATAACTCCTTATTGAACCATGTCATAGAATTCATTGCAATCTTTTAAATAAAGAGAAATATTATTATATCAAATATATCTTTATATATATCTTTATTTAGAAGTAGCCTTTGAATTATTTATAGAAGTCTTTTCTTTAAGTCTTACAAGTTTAATTTGAAGATCTCGTATTTCACATATAATTTCATCAATTTTGATATCTTTTTTTTTTAATGTAACCATTGGAATTAGGACAATAGGCATAGTTGATTGTGTAGTAGATACTTGAGTTTTAGATGCTTGTGCTCATTGTTGAATACTAATTCTATTTTTTTTTCTTTCTTTTTTTGCAAGAAATTCTACAATATCTTCAACATCTTTCTACTTTATTGTTAATTCTTTATCTTCCTATTTGTCTTTAAGAAGAACCTCTAATTTTTCTTATAATTTTCTATCAACAGCTCAAAGAAATAATTCAACCTTATTTGGCTCTAATATTAATTTTTCTACTTTTGATAATAAAAAATACTATCTCTCAAACTCCCTTAATAGGTCCATAGCTTGCAAGTTCTTGTTAGGCCACTCAACCCATTTTAAGAATAATTTTTTAATAACCTGATTAATATCTTTTAAGAAATATTCATCCTTCAATGTATGAAAAAATATCTCCCATAAACTCCCAAAATGCTCTATAATTAATTTCACATGCTCTTTTATCTGTGGTACCATTATAAGTTCAAATAGCATAATCAATTTTTTTTTGGAAATACTATTTAATTCTATTTTTTGCATATAATATTTTAAATATTTTAAAATATCTTTTTTTATCAAATTGGTCAATCTTGTTAACCACTACTTATAATACTTTGGTTGCCAAAGCCTCCTTGCAATCATTACATTATTGCTATTAAATAGATAATATAAATGCTTGAAATATACTTGCAATATTTGGATCCATATATATACTTTGTCCTCCAATAGAAAATCTATTAAAAGCTCTACTTGAATAACCACTTAAAGCTCCCACTAAAGTTTCAACTTCAATCTTCTTACCTTCTTTCTCTATCAAATCTAAATAAGAATGAATAAAATCCAATACCTCTTACTTCAAACTTTCACGTTGAGTTCACCACTTATGTCATATTATGTGTCGTCTTATTTGAGAATGCACTAGGCACTTTATTGTAGAAGATACACATATATGTTGTAACTAATCAAAAATCTAAAAATCCTAATATAATCCTAAATAAATTCCAATTAAACTTACATCAAATTATAAATAAATCCTAATATATTCTTAATCAAATTCTAATCAGCTCTAATTAAATTATAATCAAATTTTAAATCAAATCTTAATCAAATTCTAAATAAATTCCTAATTAAAAATCCTAAGTCAAATCTTAGTCAAATCCTAAGTCAAACCTTAAATCAAATCCTAAATCAAATTCTAATCAAATTCTAATCAAATTCTAATCAAATCTTGAATCAAATCTTAAGTCAAATTTTAATCAATCCTTAGTCAAATCCTAAATCAAATTCTAGTGAATCTTTAGTTAAATTCTAAATCAAATCTTAAATCAAATCCTAATAAAATCATAATCAAATTCTAAATTCTAATTAAACCTTCAATCCTAAATAAATCTTAATGAAATCCTAACCAATCTTAAATCAAATTCTAAACCCTAGCCAATTCCTATTTAATCCTAATTAAATCCTAAATCCTAACTAAATTTTAATCAAATCTTAATAAATCTTAAATAAATTATAACAAATTCTAATCAAATCCTAATCAAATCTTAGTAAATCCTATAGCAGATTGAACTCTCAATAGCTAATAATTGAACTATTGATCTTAATTCAAAATTTGCACACCTTTCAACAATTAAGTTAGCAATATATTAAAAAAAATTTAAGAAGATCCAATTCACCAAATAGAAAAAAAGTCCAAAAATCTACTTAAGTATAGGCCGTCTTTCTTTTCCAACCTTGATGCCAATCTCCCAACACCAATATCTTCTTTTTATACTATTTAATTAATTTTTAAATTCATATATAAATAAAAAATCAATTCTACCATCTACACAAATAATTTTCACTTTAATTTAATTAGTAGATGGCTAGATATCTTAGAAATACTCACTAATCCTCAAAATCCAATTTCTAAGACTCCAACCTATTTGAACTTCAATAACCTTTAATTGAATTGTTAGATCAAGCTCAAACTTATAACATACATTTGTCACATCTATAATTATAAATCCAAAAAAATTTACCTATAGATCTATAATCAAATTCACAAAATACTCAAAATATAAACATCTTTTTATTGTATAAAATCTAGAGTCACCTAAATCAACCTTGATTTTGTAGAGTTCTTACAAAGCCAATTTCTATTCAAATTATTCAAATCTAATGCTCAAAAGAACCTTCTAAAGTTTGACCTCAAATCCTACTCTCCAATCAACCAAAGAACTCTCCATCTACCATAGATAAGCGATTTTGTTCCTTAGGATGTGATTTTGATCTAAGTTTATATCCAATTCCCTTTGGGTATCAATTCTTAGAATTTTGAGGTAAATTTTATTAAAACCTATTTTTAATTCTATCTAAAGATGCTTATATTATTTATTTTTCTAATATACTTTATTTTACCTTATTCATGGCCATACAAAATAAGTAAAAGCTTCTTCTATAAGAAAGCAACATTAGCATTTTTTAATTTTTACTACCTCCTTATCTATTATCTATATTTTTAAGATAATTTGCTAAAATATATTCATTTGAGTTCCTCTATAATATAATCATTTCTTTCTTCTTTCACCTAATGGCTATGTTACTACATAATAATACAAGTTAAAATGCTTGTGTGTTCTAGTGATATATATACCAAGGTACTTGTATTATAATGGCAGCTCGTCTATATTATAATTACATCCTAATTATGATTTAATTATATATTAGTTGTATTGTAGTTGTATGACAATTATATTATTTTCAAATACCAATTATATTGTAGTTGCATTTTAGTTATGATATAGATGTGTGCTAGTTGTACTATAATTGTATTACAATTTTATTAAAGCTATGGAATAGTTTAAATGTAGTTACATTCTAATTATATTATCATTGTATTATAATCATATTTTAGCATTGTTTAAGATTTATAATAGGTTCTATTTTTGTTATAGTTGCATTACAATTATATTATAGTTGTGTCTCAATTGAAGAGAAGTGAAACAAATCTAATGAATTTATACTATTACAATACTAATCTACTCTATTAAACATGCTTGAAAGAAAGTTGCTATTATCAGATGCGTAAAGGTAACATCTATATGATAACCAATTATGAATAAGAGCAATGCAGAGAGCAAAAAAGTATAATACAAGATATATACACTGCCCATGTATTGAATACAAGGGCTATAAATGATATTTGCTACAAATAGTGTGCAACCACTTAATATGCAATGGTCCGAATAAAAGCTTCTATATGTAGAGAGAACAAGGAGAATAAGATTCATCTGATAAAGAATGAGAAATTGAATTTTAGACCTCTTTGTTGCAATAGAGAGCCATACTAACATCCATGTAGAATGTTGCACCATGATCAATAATACTTTCATTATGGATGATGAAGAATCGATTGTAGAGGAGAGAATGTAGAAAGTGGCCATAAAAGCATTAGTTGTAGGTGACAAAGTATATGAATATTGTAGTAGGGGATATGATATAATAGGAGAACCAAATTTGAAACTCTTCTTAGAAGAACTCATGGAAGATAGACAATTAAGATATGCTACAAGGACATCAAATTTTAATCCTTAAATATTAGAAGATGTAATACAAAGCTTATACTACAAGGCACAATGTACACCACTAACAGCTATAGTGTTCAATATAAATATGTACACCATATATGTGATTAGTAATTACTTTGTAGATGAATTATTTGCCATTTTACACAGCTATTTGTTATTAATAATTATTTGCCAAAGAACTACTATGTGGCAAAATTGCTTATAAAAAAATTGGATTTAGCATACAATTCTATTTACGTAAGTGCAAAAGTTTGTGTCTAATTTTGAAGAAAGCTTATAAATTTAGTACGATATCTTAAATGCAATAAATCATAATATATTAATAAGAAGAGGAAAAAATTTCTTGACAAAATGTAGAGACACTTTCTAATAATTTCGAGATTACAATAAATGTTCCATAGCCTAGCAATTTCAAAGCTAATGTGATGGCATGAAGAAAACAAAAGTAACTAGAAAATAGGAGATGGTCTAATTTGTCATCCTTGTAATTTAAAAACATAGAAGCATTTTCACTAGAATATGGATTCGACTTTTGGAAGCGACTTACATAATGTTTACTTGTCTTAGGAACAAATGGCATGAATCCATTCAAACATGCGCGGTCTACATGGTCTACATGGCCCATGATGCTATTGAATTAAAATCTCCTGCCTTAGCTACATACAAAAAAATTCTTCATATTGCTTGTATTATTTATTTTTGATAAGCAATTAGTGACAGCAAAGTATTTTGACATGTATATAGAGCCTTTAATTGAAGAATTAGAAATATTATAATGTGGTGTTTCTATATGTAATATCATGCAAGAGGTGGAGAAATGATTATTCACTCTATGTGGCATCTTACTTTGGACAATATATGAATATCGTAGCTATGATATAGTTGCAAGATTTATCCACCAAAGATATGCAAGATATTTATGGTGCGGCTCAAATTTAGATGCAAAGCATTCTTCCAAACTTGGAAAATAAACTTATGGTGTTGTATTGTAACACGGCTATATGATAAAAATATCAACTTAATTAACTTTTGGATTATTATTCTTTCATCTTGGATTGATGAATATTAAAAATATTTCAAAAAGGCTTTTATAGAAGCTTCTTAATTTTATTTTATTTATTTTATTAGTAAAATTCTTAAAATTGAATAGCATTTTAATTATTAGGTTGAGATTTATTGTTAGACTACTTCTATATCTTTTGTAAGGCCATAATTTTGTCTAAATGATATTAAATAGATAAGAATTTAGTAAAATTGGCTTTAAAGAAAATTAAGTGTAAGATTAGGTAAGTAGATTCATGGAATAAATAAGATTGATATTTGGATGAGAACCGTTTGTAGAACAGGGTTGAATTTTGACCTTGAGGCACTCAAATGGCTGTTAGAGGTAGGATAAGGGGATTTTTGGAGATTGGCAAGTTAGATCAAAGGGCTAGCTTTAAGCTTGTTTCAAAGGCATAAGGCTTATTTTCATAAGTTTTAGAATGACTTTGCAATCATTACTTGAAATTAGCATTTGTATTGGTGATTTTGAATGTCTACAATACAATTAAGGCTAGCACTCTTGGCTAATTTGTGCAATTGGTCTAACATCTATAGTTCAAAATTTGTTAGTATCTAACTTATTAGATATGCTAAATGTGTATAAAATTTATTATTAATTTAATAGTGCAATTGAAAGATATTCAATCATTAATACAATAAGATATATGAAGCTAATAGTTTGAGGTTGTTTAAGATTTTTGTAATATCTAAAGATCTATTAATTGGAATAAGAAGAAATTTGATATTATATTAGAAGATTTAAAGGCCAAGTTGCAAACAAATTTTGAATAGGAGTTATAAGTTAAAAAAAGAGAAATTGATATTTGAAATTCATCATCAACTTTCAAGGTAGTGGTCAAAAAATAATAGTGTGGTTTTATGGTGTTTTTTTACAATTGGTAAGTTAGATTAGATTGAAACTTCTTGTGAATATAGAAGACTTATAGTAACACTATTGAACAAATTTTTATACCAATTAGATAATTAGATTAAGAATTATAACTTATTAAAGCTCATTGCTTAGGATTAGGATTTAAAAAATAAATTGAATGGTACAAAGAGGTGAAAGTATCAAAAAAAATTAAATTTGAGTTTCTTTGAGGTTATTAAGAAGAATATTTTTGAGCACTTTGTATTGGCTCTAAGCCTTTTGCATCAAAATTTGAATTAGTTGTATTTAGATGGTTGAAATCTATTAGAATTTCTTGGATATTTATAAAATATAACTTTATCTTCTATAATTAGGTGCTCGGTGTTGTGTGGTGTGATTTTTACTTTAGAAATATACTAGGTACTTGGCTATAAAGAATTTACTTGTAAGATTATTGGCAAGATTCCAATAAGTGATTTGTTTGCCTTTAGATTGTAAATACTAACTTCAACTCCTAATATTTCCTTCATCTCAACTTAGAATTCATCAAGCCATATATAAAAAATATAGTTAAAAAAAATATTATTTCTAATTCTAATCACCAATCTTTTATTTCTTTTTGTATATGCAAGTTATATCCCAAAAGATGACAATAGATACAAATTTAACACCTTAACTTTGAGCACCTATATCTCCTTCATAAAAACTCCAAATCACTCAATTTTTGTACCAAATCCATAGCTAAAAATCTAAACTTTTTGATCCTAATCTTTGATGTTTAAATCCCTTTGAAAAAAAAACCCTAATTCCTAATAAGGCCTTTAGTAGCCTCCTTAAAGTCCATTAGACATGACTTTTGGCCAATAAGAATAGAAACTTCTATCATCCATCTCTATCCATCCATATAGACGACTTAATTAATCTTTTTCATACTAAAAACTCCTTTTGATTCTTTTTTAAATAAGATTTATATAGTATGTATTTTAAATAATAAATAAGAAATAAAATAAGATTTCAAGGATCACCAATGTCTAATAAAGGTGACTTAAAATATATAGAGTTATTATCAATATAAAATCAACTTCAAAAGTCACTATCAAAAAAAAAAAAAAAAAAAAAAAAAAAAAACAAATTTTATAAACTTCAATAATAGCCCTTTTAAATGAATCTCTTCTAAATTAATAATCTAGCCACATTTTGTAACCATTAAAAGTTATTAATATGACTCTTGCTTAGCTTTGTAATAAATTTTATATATATATATATATATATATATATATATATATATAATATTTTTACATGGTAGCTAAACCACAATATGACATCCACCTCCTCTAAACCTTTATATCCTCTAATATATACCAAAAAGAACCAAAGTTGTGGGTGATGTCATATTATTATTCTAGCAATGTTTTATTTTTAATTTTTTTTAATTTTTTAATTTTTTTTAATTATTTAATTTTATTTTTTCAACCTCCTTCTAATTTTTTAGATTATTAAATTATATATGTATATCAAATTCACTCTTAGAAAATTTTATAACTCATGTATAAATGTATTTTTTTTTCTTACAAGAATATTTTTTTAATATACCAATACATCCTTATTCTATAGTAGCACCCTTCAAAAATCTTTAAGCTCCTTATTGATCCTTGGTAATGAGCTATTCTATAAATAATCCTTATTGTATTTATGATTATCAAGTACAGTTAAGAACTGCATTACTTTTTTGTCATCTTGGCTTTTAATACAAGCACATACTAATCCATCATCTAATACCTTGGTTTTCATCTTTACAACAATAATATATGGTTGTCCAAAAATCATTGGATATAAAATATTGTCCTAAACAAAAAAAATTTGTTTTGTAGATATATCTCTAAATTTTATCTTTATATCTGGACAAGCACCATAAAAATCTTCTTATGTATTATTTGCTGCTTGAATCATCCAACCATATTTAGTGTCAATGGACTACATTCCATATTTATAAATATCTTTGGACATAATATTGATTTCAGATCCATGGTCAATAAGAGCAATTATTAGATCTACTAAGTCTTCCATCTTCACCAAGGTCTTTGTAGTGGCTTTAATCTAATGCCTTTTAGAATAATAACTAGGACCCTTGTCATGAATCTTATCTTTATCTAAAAAAATTGATCTTTTAGATTGATGCAACATTCAGCCAATTCCAACTATTTTTTTTTATTAATGTTGTATCTAAACTATTAGACATTATAAATTTTTTTATTAATTATCTTTTCCTCTTAATGGTATTAATAACGACATCATGAAATTCTTTTTTTACAATGTCTAAAATTTCTTATAATATAAATTCAATTTTAGTATTCAATATTTTTTCTTCTAATATTTCTTTCAAATCTATAGTTGCCTCAATATTTGATTATAGCTTATAGGCAATAGAATTATCCTTCTTTTTATTTTTGCTAATTTTTATCTTTTTTTTGCATTTCTCTTTTAGTAGTGATATATCTCTAAGATACAATGTTGATGGTCTAATCTCAAATGGTCTACTATCTTGTGGTGTAGGTAATTCCTTATTTTATATTATTTTTTCATCTTTTTAAGATTTCTTTTTGTTATTTTGTTCTTTAAGATTTCAATTATATTTCTATCTCTTTTCATTTCCAATAAAGCATCATGCTGGGATTTTACAATGTAAGCATGTACAAACATGGTATCAATAGGATTATCCCACCTTATAGCATTTTTGATCACTATAGCTGTATTGAGCAATTCTTTCCTTGTTATTTTTTCTTTTATCCATATTAGATATATCATTATTTCACAAATTCTTATATCTATATACATGTCAAAAACATCCTCCTTCTCCTTTATTACTTCAATGCCGTAAATGGTAGCTTTCTCTCATACTATTACTTCTTTAAACAAATGATCTTCTAAAACCTTCTTTATTTTATTTTTTTTAAAATTGATTTTGAAGAACTTACTTACATCTCGTAAAGTGATCTTTCCATCTTTCCATAAAATTATTCTTTATTATAGAATATCAACAAAATTACTACATTCCTTATAAGAATGTTCAATACTATCATATCAAATATATTTTTATATATATCCTATCTTTGACGTAAGTTTGTCCTCAAATATTCCATCTTTTTTTTCTGGTATTATCAATTTGATTTATAAGTCTTTTATTCCTTTGACCAATTTTTCTATTGCATTTTTTTGTAATACAATTATAGGCATAGGAATTGAAATAGTAAATACTAATATAATATTGCTTAGTGGTTGCCTTTGAGATATTAAGATTAGTGAAGGCCTAGTTTTTTACCTGACCACTACCTTATCTCTCCAATATTTCCTTTTAGCAAATATACTCACTATCTCAAAGACCTTCTTCTAATCTTTAGTGAGTCTATTATCTTTTGTATTATCTTCCAATAATAATTCTAATTATTTTTATAATTTACTATTGATTAATTGAAGAAATAATTCCACTTTATCATTTTCAAGTGTGAGCTTTTTTATTTGAGACAATTGAAGAAATTATCTTTTAAATTCTTGAAACAATCCTATAATAACCAATTCTTTGTTGAATCTATTTATTCATTCCATAAATGACTTTTTAATCATTCTATTTGTATCATTTAAAGAATATATTTTTTTTAACTGAAAGATAAAATCTTCCCATTTAATTCCATGAACTTGAATAATTTCTTTTATATGCTCTCATAGCTCTAATATATTTGTATGCTCAAATATAAGGATCATTTCTTTTTCTAGTATCTTATTGAGTTCCATCTCTCACAAATAATATTTCAAATACTTGGAGATGTTTCTACTATCAAATTGATCTAATAATCCAACCATAGATTAAAAAGCTTTAGTAGCTACTACTTCTTTGCATTCCACTACTTGTTGCTATTACATAAAACGTGCAAATATTTGAAATATTTGAACTGTAGCAAAATCAAGTTGCAATGATGGTGTACCATTACAACTCCCACTATTATTTTTTTCTTCTTACCATAATAAGATACAAAAAAATTATCCCAAATATTTTTTATCAAGTTCAATAGTTGTTGTGTGGCATGATTTTCAATCTAGAAATATACTAGGTACTTAGCTATAGAAAATTTATTTGTAACTTATTGGCAAGATTTCAATAAATAATTTATTTTTCATAAAAAAAAATATATATATATATATATAATAATATTATAAAAAAATATTATATTAATAAAAATCTCTTATATTTAAGTAGATTTGTACATAAAGTTTTTTTTTAACATGTAAAATTTTTTTAACATCCCTTTCTATATAAAATCATAACTAACCAATTGTTAATAAGTTAGATTCTCAATAATTTTAAAAAAAATCCATAATCTCTTTTCAAAACTTCATCTTCATATTAAAATTTTATTATAACTCCATATATCCATTTTTCTACCTCTAGAAAGTTTTGGTTCCTAAAAAATCCTTTTAATTTATAAAAATATTCAAATTACAAAAAAATCCTTCAATAACTTATTCACTTGCAAAAAATTGATTTCTTTTCAAACTTTAGAATCCAATAACTCTTTATTCAATTGTTTAGTTTTTATTAATTCTCTCCAAAATATAGATTATATCTTTAAGCTTCACCACAAGTAAATTCAACCATAAATTCACTTCTAATTGTCTGATATCTTAAAAATCCTAACAAGTGCTTAAAATCCTACTTTATAGACACTCGAGCACTATTTTCTTCATATCTCAAAAATCCAAAATCTTAATGCCACAAAAATTCTTGTATATGGTTTTGCAATATGAAAATACACACTTTTGAAAATTTTGAGCCAAAACCTTGTCAAATTGCTTAAGATATATGTCAAAATACAACCACTAATTAAATGGATCATTTACTATCTTTAGATTATAAATATTGATTTCAACTCCCAATATCTTCTTTATTCTGACTTAAAATTTATCAAGCCATACATATAAATTATAGCCAAAAAAGTATTCTCTCTAATCCTAGTTACCAATCCTTGATTACTTTTAATATGCACAAGTTATATCCAAAAGAATAATAAAAGATAAAATTTTTACATCTTAACTTTAAGTATCTATATCTCTTTCATAATAATTCCAAATCAATCAAATTTTTTACCAAAACCATAGCCAAAAATCTAAACTTATTAATTCTAATCTTTGATATTTGAATGCCTTTGAAAAAAAATCCCTTATCTCTAATAAGGCCTCTGGCAGCCTCTTTGAAGTCCATTGGATATGATTTTTGGCCAATAGGAATGGAATTTTTTATCATCTATCTCCAACCATTCACATGGATGGCCTAACTACTCCTGTTAGGGATATATACTTTGGAGGTTCACAGAACCATCTAGGACATTCTAGAAGCTTCTTGAGTTAGTAAAAGTCGGTTGAGAAGCTTCTTAGTTAGTGAAAGTCGGTCAATAAGCTTTCTAATTAGTAGAAGGAGCTCAAGAAGCATCCCAGCTAGTGGAAGGAGCTCAAGAAGCTTCTTAATTGGTAGAAACTACTTGAGAAGCTTCTTGGTCTGATGGTAGCCACTCAAGAAGCGTCCTAGATAGGAATATATATAGGGGTTGAGACTGAAGGGTTTTTCAGTCTTGACAGTACATCTCTTGGAGTTCTAACTCACCTTTCTTGATGTTGTTTGTGTACTCATCTGTTTAATTCAAATTTTTGATTTTCTTCTGAAAATCCTGTCCTTGTTTTCAAATTTTTTATTTTGTATTCTTGTATCTTTGGCAGTTTATCGAGACTGACTATATCTTTAATATTAGAGTTGGATCTTTCTTATTAGGGAGTGGATTATCCCTCTATTTAAAGGTATACTAGTGCTTTAGAGGTTGCAGATTATCCTCCTCTAAATTAATATCTTCTTCATTGCAATATTAGAGCTTTGTCCTTCTTGTGAGAAAGTGGATCACTCTACTCTTTGAAGGTTTTGAGCATCTTAGAGGTTGCAGATTACCCTCCTCTAACTTGATATTGCCTTCTTTTAGATTCATTTTTTCTTTCTCTTAGAATAGCTGGAGGCCAAGACATTAGTATGATTGAATCTTTTGAGTCCAAATTACACGCCATTATAAGTGTTCTTACTACTTTATCTGCTAGGATTGCGGAGATAGAAGGGATTGTTGTAAAGCTTCATAAAGATGTAACAACTGGACTATCACAATCTAGACTGCATCCACCCCTAACTTCTACGCTTGAGGATACAATACTACCTATACTACGTCAAAAAAATCCACTTGTTTGATAATGTAAGGAGCCTCGAGTTAGTCTTCCGAAGAAATATGATGGAACGCTTTCAAAGTTTAGAGGAATTATTAATCAAATTCGATTGATAACAGTTCTATAATCTGATGTTTATCCGACAAAAGAATCACAAGTTGGATTAGTTGGCACCTTGCTTACAAGACAAGCACTATCATGGTTTGCTCTCTTATTTGAAAAAACATCTCCTATTTTGAGTAATTTTGAAGTTTTCATGGAATCATTTGTGGAAGCTTTTGGAGAACATGACAAGGCTCGATGGGCAACAATTAAGACTGAGCATTATGGCAAAGGGCATGCTCTGTATCAGTATATGCATTTGATTTTAGGCAATTAGCATGCGACATCAATTGGGATGAAGAAGCCCTAATGAATCAATTTTATTGGGGATTAAGAGATGATGTGAAGGATTTATTATTATCACTTCTGGATCCACAATCACTCAATGAATCCATTAGCCAAGCTATAAAATGAGATAACCAATTGTTTCAACATCGATAAGATCAATATTCATAGGCTCCAACAAGACAATATGCAATTCGACATACCCCTGGTACATCAACAAGTACTTTGAATTCACACTCAGAGATAGAAGATATACAACTTGATGCAATACGATTTAAACTTCTTAGCCCACAAGAAAAGAACTGTCAATTAGAAGAAGATTTGTGCCTATATTATGGCGAGAAGGGCCTTAAGATTGGCAATTGCCCAAAGAAACAAAATCGACACATTATCAAAATCAGGAGTGTAATTATTCAAAAAAATAACAATGTTCAGCCATAATAGGAACCGTGTGGCTGGACAATCTAACATTACAAAACTATTTAGGTTCTTCTCTTTCTGCTCAACCTGCTCATTGTTTTACAATCCCTTTGTACTTTGGCCCTCAGAAGCTTCAAACAACTAGCTTGTTAGTTGAGATGTTTCATAGATGAGGCATTTACTAAGTTTCATAAAATTTCTTTAATATAGAAATCCAAATCCATTCATGTAGAGATAATAGATGGACGATCTTTATCCTTGAGTAGTGTCATCCACAAAACCATGCCTATAAAAGTGTCATTTAAAAATCTTAGAAGTCAAATTTTATTCAACGTTATTAGAATTCCTTTGAATCACGTTATTCTCAAACTATCTTGGTTGGAGGAATATAATCCATTTATAGATTGAAGGTTACAAAGAGTAACATTTCCAATAGAGATCCTTATAAGAAAGATTCGTAAAAAGCCATAAATTGATAAATCTTTATTTATTCTAGCAAAGGCTTTTATAAGATGGCCAAAGAAGGTATACCATTTATTATTTATGCGACTCCAATTCTAGAAGATATGACTTCATTGACAAGTATTCTAGAACAGTATAATAAATTTCAAGACATTTTTTAGAAGAAGAATGCTGATATATTATCAGAGCATTGATCCTACGATTGTGCTGTAGATCTTCAGGAAGGGACGCAACCATCTTTTGATCCAATCTATAATCTTTTTCAGAATGAGCTTGCGATATTAAAAGATTATATTAACAAAAATCCTGCAAAGAACTTTATCAAGCATTCAAAGTTTCCAGCAAGCACACCTTTACTTTTTGTGAAGAAAAAAGATGGTTCCTTACAAATGTGCATTGATTACCAAAGATTGAATAAAATAACAATAAAAAATTATTATCCACTACCATTAATTTTAAGACTCTTAGAACAACTCGGCTAAGTCAAAATCTATACTAAAATAGATCTTTGCGGAGCATATAACTTGGTATGGATCAAGGAAGGAGATGAATGGAAGATTGCTTTTTGGACAAGGTATGGACATTTTGAATATAATGTCATGCCTTTTGGACTAACAAATGCACCCACTATCTTCCATCATTTAATGAATGATATTTTTTGAAAATATTTGGACAAGTTCGTGGTGATTTATCTTAATGATATCTTGATCTACTCAAAAAATCTAAAAGAACATGAGGGATATGTCAAGCTGGCATTACAAAAGCTGTAAGATACGGATTTGTATGCCAAATCAAAGAAATGTGTATTACACCAACTGAGGATGGAACTTTCGAGATACATTGTATCTACAGAGGGTTTGACAATGGATCCCAAGAAAGTAGAGGCAATTATACAATGGACCATTCTAAAGACTGTGAGAGATGTACAATGTTTCTTTAAATTTGTTAACTTCTATCGGATCTTCATCAAAAATTACTCCCAAGTTGCCGCCCCTCTAACTCCATTGACATGTAAGAATAAGTTAGAATGGAGACCTCAAGCGGAGAAAGCAATCTAAGATCTTAAGATGGCATTTACTATAGTCCCAATATTGATGTATCTAGATTTCATGAAGGCACTTTATTTGGAGACTGATGCTTCAGATTTTGCACTAGAGGCCGTACTTTTACATATGGGCATAGACAACAAGCTCCATCTTATTACATTTTATTCTCAAAAGTTCTCTATTGTCGAAATTAATTTTGAAATCTATGATAAAAAACTTCTTGCTATTGTGGATTCTGTCTAAGAATGGCGTCATTTTCTTGAAGGAGCAATGCATCTTATGACTGTATGTACAAATTACAAGAACTTAGAATATTTTATGTCAGCTCGGGTTCTTAATCGCCGCCAAACTTGATAGAATATGTCGCTATCTCAATTTAACTTTATCATCACCTATTGCCTTGGGAAGCAACAAGGATTGTTCGATGCTCTATCAAGGAGATCATATCTTGTATCAAGGATAGGGGAGGCAATGTTTGATCAAAAATATATAATTCTATTAAAATCGGAGCAATTTTGCCTTTGTGCCACTATTGCATCACTGCTTATGGATTCTAATTTTTTCAATGAGGTACGTGCTGCAACTATTAATGATGCTTTGATTTTTGATGTCAAGCAACGCTTGAAAAAAAATGCTGATAAGTTCAAACTTAAAGAAGATCTTTTATACTTTAAAGAACGTTTGTATATCCCAGAAGAACCAATATGACTACGCATTCTTCAATCTTGCCATGACTTTCTTATTGCGGATCATTTTGGATTTAATAAGACCTTAGAACTTATTTCTCTAGATTTTTGATAGCCTCAAATGTAGAAGGCATTAAAAAACTTTGTACTCTCTTGTGACACCTGTTCAAGGTTCAAGAATCCTCAATATTGCCCTTATGGACTATTACAATCCTTATCCATTCCAAGACGGTCATGGTCCTTTATTTCAATGGACTTCATTATAGATCTACTGCCATCCAATTCATTAGACAATATCTTTGTAGTGGTTGATTGACTTACAAAGATGGCTCACTTCATCCCTTGTAAAAAAATTATGTCTAGTGAAGAAATAACAAGGTTTTTTTTCAATAATATATATATCGATACAATGACTTATCAGATGATATTATATCCAATCAAGGATCCCAATTCATATCTAAGTTCTAGAAATATCTTTTTGATATATTAAAGGTAGATATTAAACTTTCTTTGGCTTTCCATCCTCAAATTGACTACCAAATAGAACAAGAAAATCAAGTGTTGGAGCAGTATTTACGATGTAGCATTAATTATTAACAAGATGATTGGACTTCATATCTACCATTAGCAGAGTTTACATATAATAATACTAGTCATGCTTCAACTCAGCAAACACCATTTTACTCCAATTATGGATATCATCCAAAGCTTGACCTGTGGAGCATGCCAAAGAATAACAATCCAGTGGTCGAAGGATTTATAAAACAGCTATTGAAATACCAAACAACCTTGAAGCTTCAATTACAAGCAGCTCAAGATACTTACAAGGTAACTACAGATAAATTTAGGAATCAATCGCCTATTTTTTATATTGGAGATAAGGTATGGTTTCTTTGATGAAATATCAAGACTAAGCAGCCATGCGATAAGTTGCACTATCAAAGATTGGGGCCATTTTCTATCTAGAAGCAAATCAATCCAGTGGCATATCGCTTGGAGTTACCATCCGCCATGAAGGTACATCTAGTTTTTCATGTCTATTTCTTAGAATCTTATAGAGAATTGTACATTCCAGAAAGAATACAATAATCGCCACCTAATGTTGAAATTGAAAACCACGCAGAATACGAGGTTGAAAAGATACTTGATTCATGGCAAAGATAGAGCAAATTAGAATATCTTATCCATTAGCAAGGCTATGATATTAATGAGTGCACATAAAAACTAGCTACAAATCTTGCCAATGCGCCTCAAAAGGTATAGAAATTTTATCAATTATATCTCCACAAATCCAAACATATTTGATGATAATTTCTTAGTGAAGATTGGATCCACAAAATATTTATAAAAAAGGGGAGAGTTAAACTAAAGCCTTCATTAATATGGAGTCATCTACAAAAGAGTAGTAGAAGTAAGCTAGTCACTATGTCAAATCTTCAAGCATTGAGAGAACAAGACTCAGAAGATTCATTTGTGACGCAAGCTTTGAATAAACCAGTACAGGTTTCACAGCCTTCAATTGAGTAAAGTAAAGACAATACATTCTAGCGCCAGGTACGACCCCAGTTGGAGCCATTAGGAGCAAGATCCAACCATGTAAGTTTCGATTCCAATGCTCGAGCTTTAATAATATTGCTTGAGCTTGAAAAGGTGAATCTTTTTAGTCTTGAGATTTTTTTTGGAGGATGTTTTGAAGGCTGTAATGAAGATCAGATCTTCGGATGGGATATTTCAACAACAAAGGTAATATCTCAAGGCCATAGGTGATTTCTTCGAGGACCAGTATAACCTATTGCCCAAGAACGGAGAACAGAATACATAGCTTCACTAATACAGCGTATTCTTGATTTTTTACATATGTAATAAGACTAAGCTTCTCTTGGAACTCGTCGCTAGAGAGGGGGGTGATGTTAAGGACATATACTTTGAAGGTTCATAAAACCTTCTCGGACATTCTAGAAGCTTCTCGAATTAGTGAAAGTCAGTTGAGAAGCTTCCTAGTTGGTGAAAGTCAGTCAAGAAGCTTCCCAGTTAGTAGAAGGAGTTGAAGAAGCATCCCAGCTAGTGGAAGGAGTTCAAGAAGCTTCCTAGTTGGTAGAAGCTGCTTGAGAAGCTTCTTGGTCTAATGATAGCTGCTCATGAAGCGTCCTAAACATGAGTATATATAAGAGTTGAGATTGAAGGGTTCTTCAGTCTCGACAACGCATCTCTTGGAGTTCAAACTCACCTTTCTTGGTGTTGTTTGTGTATTCATCTGTTAAATCTAAGTTTTTAGTTTTCTTCTGGAAATCTTATTCTAGTTTTCAAGTTCCTTGTTCTATATTCTTGTTTCTTTGACAACTCTTTTTTATATTAAAAATTCCTTTCTAATCCTTTTTCTAATAAGATTTATATAATATGTGTTCTAAATATCAAATAAAAGAAATAAAATAAGATTTTAAAGGTCACCAATGTCTAACAAAAGTGACTAAAAATATATAAAAATTATTATTAATATAAAATCAGCCTCAAAATTACTATAAAAAAAATAAAGTTATATAAATATCAATAATAATACTTTTAAATGCATCCCTTTTAAACTAACAATCTAATTATATTTTATAATCAATAAAAATCCAATAATATGGCTCTCATTTAGCTATATAGTAAATTATACATTAAATATATATATACAATATTTTCACATGGTAGTTGTTATTTTCCTTCGTTTGGCTTACTCTACCAATACTGCCTAGAGTGAATCTGTAAAGGGAGATTTGAACACAAGGAGAGACTATCTGCATTGAGTTAAATTGTTAGGGTCACACAACTTATCACCTTCGGAATATTAGAATCCAATGCACACGTACATGCTTTTAAAATAATGATGTCCACTCTATTGGTTCTGCTATTCTGCAACTAAAGATAAACTTCATGAGATAATCCTCCACCAATTCTCCTATTGTAATCTGCTGTCTTCTTCCGAGCTCATAACAACAACCAATAATATTGCACCATCTGTATAGATTGTATACACCCGCTTCACTCCCCAATCACTGGAAATAATTCCTCACCAAGAACGTCTTTCAAAACAAATTATTTCTCTAATATTCTTCTTCTCCGCTCAACTCTCACAATCAATACGGCATAATATTCTCATTCACAATCAAACTACATTGACACATCCGATCTTCGACTGCCAATTTGCCAGAATGAACTCACGCATCAAATAATTATAATTTCTTATTCATCCACATATATAAAAATTTTTGTTTTATTATTGTACTTCATCATTGACATGGTATAATCCGTCGGAATAAAATCTGGATCTTCTATTACAGTCTAACAAAAAAAAAAAGAGAGGTAGTACCAAGCTTATCTCGACTCAAGACTATCATAGTCTGGCCCCGATTCCTCCGTATCGAATCAATTTATACTTATTCCATCTATACTAACTACTACACAATCGATGATAATTACTTTTTCTAACTTCCTCATCCATTCTGCCTTCTAAATTGGCCATTCATCGGCTTCCTGCCTATTCTTAATCCTATAAACTATATATCGTAAATCCTAAAATTCCTACCCATTCTACATAGCTCCACTCCTAATTGTGCAACGCCCTTGCAAACACAAAATTGATAAAAAAAACTTTTATTATAAAGCTGGCTCTTGGGAGTGGGATGCTTCTGGATTCTTTGTAGGAGGTTCTACTACGTCTAGCTATAATGGTACGTCTTCATCCTCCTCTAATAAATCTACATGATTACTCTTCAACTACACTGATAAATCTTCATTATCCGCTCCCAATTTCCAAACTTGAGCCTCTAATTATAGAATCCTGGTATCTTTTGCCTCTAATTGGTACTCTTATTTCTTCATCTTCTCCTCCAACTTACTAATACTCAAAATTGGTGGAACAAATACTTCTGGCCAAACAACATTAGCCAAATCGCCCTCCACTTTTTCCACTTTACCTTTCAATGCACCAATTTCTACCTGTAGCTTATCCATTCCAATTCTGTATTGGTCTCCCAATTCCACCTTTTCATGTTCCAATTTTGCTGCTTTCTCACGTTCTGCTTGCAATTGACACTTCAATGCTTCATGTTCCAAATCCCATATCCTGCGATTCTCTATTAATTCTTGCTTTTGATCGTTCAAGATTCTTAGAGTGCAATCTTTATCATTCACCCAATTTTTCTTTTCCTCCGCTAATTTCTACTCCAATGCCAACTTGAATTCCGTCTTTGCCCTAATAAGGTGACCATGTTCCACAATTTGGCAATTTTTCTCCATTATCTCCTTCTTGCTCGACTCCAATTGTTGTCTTAGATTTCCTTCCAACTGACTCACGATAAGTTGCAATTGGGAAATTTGACCCAATATTACTTCCGTGAGGTTTCCTACTTCCAATATTCCGGTGTTCAAAATTGGAGCCTCAGCCGCCTACTTAATCACTGCACGAATTGAAGCTTGCCTTAAAGTAGTCTCCAAGATAGCCTCTTATTTTCGCGATCTACTTGATTCCCCAATTTCGAGTACTACTACCCCTAGACTAATTGATAAACTTCGCATACCCTGTTGCGACATTGAGGAAGGTACACTTTTTTTCTGCTGTTGGTTGACTTAACATATGTGCAATAATGGAGTGTACATAGTTAGAGCATAGCAAAGATGCAAATTTATCCGTTTTCTGCTTGGCTCCCATTTCTGCATGGATACAGGTTGCTACAAAAGTTGTCCAATTAAACACCATGCCCTCAAGTGTTCCAATTGCAGCAAATAATAAGCGCTTGGACATGTATGTGGTATGCCGGTTCAAGCCTAACTACTTTTGAACAAACCGCATCCACTCCGCAAGCTGTAGAGTAAGTGCCTCCACCACTTTTCAGCCTTGATTCTTCTCAAAGAACGCCATGTTTCTTTTGAAATAACTTCCCGATCTAAAGTCATTGGACACTTCAACGCCTATCACAAGCTCACCTATTGGTAAATGTAATACCTTCTATAAGATATTCTCATCAATCCTAATTATTCTCTCCTTTACTACACTCGAACCATCCTCTGGGTCGTAATTTTTTATATATTCTACCACCAATTCTACATCAATTCGTAGCAAGTTATCTGATCCTCGCAAAAACACATACATCTGTACATTTTTAAAATCTCTTTGCCTTTGTAGAGACCAACAGATTTCCAACTTCATTAGCTCTATGTTGTTGATCACCACTAGGGACGGCGATTGCAAGTTATTCTTATTTCTCACGTTTTGGATATTCTCATCTCTATCCGCAGCTCTCTTCGACCTTTCCATCGACATTGTATAATACTATCTACATACTCCTTGCTCGTACTAATCATTATTCTCTAACTATAGAAAACTCTATATTCTAATAAGCATACACTCAGACAACCAAGCTCAAAATAGAATGCTAATAAAAACTTCTATTAAGTGCCCTGCTTCTAACCTTTTACTCGAGATCTAAATCAACAATCCTTAATCCAATGTACCAAGTCATTACTTCCGATTTGCCTGACTAGTCCATATTAGGATCCAAAACTAACCATTAGCCGTCTTTTCTAACCATCATGTACCTTCAATAAAGGTAAGCTATCATGAATAGGTACACCCTCTTCCCTCTTCAATTTTGAAAACTTCTACCGGATTTACATAAAATAAAGACGGAAATGATTGTCGTTAACTCGGGTGGTAAATTAAATATCCATAAAATCTTCCAATTGAACTGAACTATTAGAAAAGGCTTCAATTACTCGATAAGGTCCATGCCAACGGACTTGAAATTTCCTCAAAAAATTGTGAAAGCGGCTATCATAAAGAAGCACTAGATCATTGGGCATAAAAGATTTAGGACATAATTTATTATCATAATAATTCTTACAGCAGCGTTGTGTAGCTTCCATAGTTAAAAGAGCCGTAGCCCTAATTTCATCCAATTTTTTTAATTATGCTAATCGATGTTGGAGGGATTCTTTATCACTAAGACGTTCATCCAATGCAATTCGTAAACTTGGAACTTCTAATTCAATTAGTAATATTTCTTCTTGCCCGTAATATTCACTTTATACACAATACAATACGCCCACAAGATTGCAAACAATTTTATATCCCAATGTGTTTCCACACCAAACACTGTTTTAATTAAAATTTTGCACAAAATACCAATGGTCCTTTCAGTCTTCCCATTGGCCTAAGGATTATATGGGGTTATCTTCCAATGCTTGATCTCATATTTATTTGTCAAAGCCGCAATTGTAGAATTAATAAAGTGGGTTCCACGATCACTAACTAATTCTTTGGGACATCCAAATCAAGTGATAATGTTCTCATATAAAAATATGGCTACGATATTGGCATTATCAATTTTTATTGCCATCGCCTTTGTCCATTTTGTCACATAATCAGTTGCTACCAAAATATATCTTTTCTGTCCATTTTGCGAGGCTAGTGCGATTGGTCCTACAAAATCAACATTCCATTTTTCAAACGATAGTTGTACTAAAATTGGTACCAACAGCATGGCAGAAGTTCCAATAGGTCTATCAATACGCTGACAAGGATCACAACGTCAAACGTATTGGTGTACATCTGAGAACATTATTGGCCACCAATATCCAGCTATTAAAGCTTTGCGGGCAGTGCTGTCACCGGCAAAATGCCGTCCACAACTATTCAAATGACATCCTTCTAATACAATACATACTTTACTTTAAAAAATACAACGGTATAAAATTCCATCTCTCCCTTGCTTATACAAGGCATCTCCAATCATCGTATACAACGCATTTTTTAAAATCAAGTGTTTCTTAAGTTTCTCACTATATGTAGGTAGAAATGTCTGAAATATTAGATATTGGATCAATTCACTATATTCTGGGGTGATCACGTCGACGGCAAATAATTTTGCATCAGGAAGTGCATCATTGATAGGTTCATTATCAAATATATTGGACAATCGAGATAAATGATCTGCATTGGCATGTTTCTTTCTTGGTCAAACATTAATAATAAAATTAAATTCTTGAAGGAGTAACATCCATCGAGCAATGCGTCCACTCAATTGAGATTTATTAATCATATATTTAAGAGCATCATGATCGACATAAAACACAAATGAATAACCATGCAAATAATGCCAAAATTTCTAGATAGAATAGATCATGCCTAAGGCTTCTCATTCAGTGGTAGTGTTATTTTTTTCTATAGCATCAAATTATCAATTAACATAATAGATAGGATGATCCAAATTCTTTTTATCTTTCTGGCTTAATACAGATCCAATAGCAACATTCAAGGCATCAACATAAACATGAAATGGTTTTGTCCAACAAGGTGCAACAAGTATTGGTGCTGACACCAATTTTCATTTTAACTCCTCGCATGCAACTGTACATTCCTCAGTCCAAATTGAACTAGATCCATCTGATGGCGGTTTCTTTAAGAGATTCATTAACGGTTGACATATTTTTACAAATAAATGAATGAATCGCCTATAATAGCTGACATGGCCTACAAAACCACAAACATCACATACTATTTCTGGCTTTGATAAAGCCAATATATAAGTAACTTTATCTGGATCAGTAGCGATACCAACAGCAAAAACGATGTGTTTCAAAAGCTTTCCCGTTGGTATGCCAAATTGACACTTCTCAAAATTCAAAGATATCCCATATTTATCACATTGGTCCAAATAGTTACCAAGACGTTCCAAATAATTTGTTGTCATATTGAATGTACAAAAATCATCTAAAAATATCTCCATCAACAATCGTAAATAGTCTTAAAATGCCTGCATCATTATCCTTTGAAATATGGCTGAGGCGTTGCATAACCCAAATGGCATCACTTTATAAGCAAATGTGCCCCAATTTGTAATAAAAGTAGTCTTCAACTAGTCCTCTTCTATAATTTTAATTTGATTATAATCCAAAAATCCATCCAAAAAAGAATAATATTCATGCCCAACTACTGCGTCTAATATACTATCCGTAAAAGATAAAAGAAAATAATCCTTTTTGGTAGCCGCGTTTAATTTACGGAAGTCTTGATAGATACGGATTTTTCCATTTTTCTTCGATATTATCACAATTGGTGAAATCCATTCACTATACGA
This sequence comes from Physcomitrellopsis africana, assembly GCA_036785485.1. NCBI lineage: Eukaryota > Viridiplantae > Streptophyta > Bryopsida > Funariales > Funariaceae > Physcomitrellopsis > Physcomitrellopsis africana. Next base: position 241,006 of record JAWRVF010000410.1, on the reverse strand, counting down.
GACTGGATATATGAAACCCACGTCTAAAATTTTATCTACTTCCTTCTTGACCATGAGAGAATATTTTGGATTAAGACGGTGTTGTCTTTGATGAACTGGTGTAGCATCTTCCTCTAAGGTAATTTGATGCTCACAAACTTTGATAGGAATACCTTTTAAATCCGCATACGACCAAGCAAAAGCAGATTTATGATTTAGAAAGAATTCTTTCTAATTTCTCAACTCTATACCCGTAATACAGGTGTATACTTTGATAATCTGGGATGTTTCATTGGAGTCCAACTTAATGGATTGGCACACAGGTTCCTCATTAACTCCCAGTTTGATTTGTCTCTCTTGCTCTGAATCCTTCATATGGTCCGGCAAATCAGACTTATCCAATTCTGGTTCCAATGTACCGACTTCATTTACTGCGCGATTATTCATCTAGTCCGCGATGACATCATCAAAATTCACTGCATCCTTGTGATACAAATAACATTTTACTAGTCCTCTATATTGGTATAACACGCCTTGCTTCCGCATATGAATTGGATCCTTAACAACTTGCATCATATTATTAACTTCGTCATACTCTGCCTCAAATTGGCCTTCATTATCAGATGTTGCTTCTGTATCCATAATTTAAGACTCCCCATGATATTGAACTGGGTACATTTGTAAAACAATCTTGTCACTACTCTCCCCAATAGTTAACAATCCATGGCTTCAATTATTCTTAGCTTTGGCTTGATATAGCCACAGTCGACCCAATAATATTGAATATGATAAAATAGAACTCTGTAATCGAAAAATAATATAATCAATTTTATACATAATTCTCGCGATTATGGTATTAATACTATGTAAGATATCCATTGATTTTATCCTACTATGATCTGCCATTCTCAATACCAATGTCATGGATAATAATTGTTTTAAATCTAACTCCTCCATTAAATCGGCATTCATTAAGTTCACACTAGAGCCACCATCCACTTGAACTCCAGGAATGAGAACACTATCAATTGATACATCAATAGTTGGTGCTCCCGGATTGGGATTCAAACTAACCTCATGAATTTCTTTATTACGAACTCTACGTCATATTAATAAGGAATTCAATGTAGAACAACATTCTGGCGCAACTGCTAACAATTGCTTCATTATAATAGAAGGTTTAATTTCATCCAAATCTTTCATAATATCATATGGTTTCATATTGGCAATGATTCTCAAGGCCCTCTTCTTTTTCATGGATTTTAATTTGATCCCTTGAGATAATTTTCTTACGGACTTTGGAATTAGAACTGCTGAATGGACTTTGTCGTAATTCTTGTCCATGAGAGGATCTTTTAATGGATAAGGTGGCTTCTAAAACTTTGTAGATATTGGTACTGATTTTGGTTGAATCAATTTCTTGGAGCTAAAGACATTCTCAAGTTGCACAAACGAATTGGATCCAATCATTGGTAATACCTTTGATGCTGGTGTTAGATTTGGAATACCATCCAATAAATTATATTGGTCTGCCGCAACTAGTACTTCCAATTTTTGAATTGGATCTTTTTTTTTTTGCTGGGCCCAAATAAGTATTGCATGGATGCATACCACCCAATTTATCGGAGAATCTTGTGGAATTTGATTATTGTCCTCCATCTTACTTTGTAGCTAGATATGCTGATCTCGATTATTAACATTAAACAGAGCATTGCACTGTTGGTAAGTATGTCCAGATTGCTTACAATTTCCACATATTATAGCATAATCATCACTGGCTCTAGGATTGGGACATTCACTAGCATAATGTCCTATCTGCCTGCATCGATAGCATCAAAGTGGTCTTTTTCCTCCTCCATCTGGAATATGGGGCGTCTCGACTGGTATATACCAGCTAGGCTTGTTCAAAGTTGGATGGATAAAGAATATCGGCCGACCAGCTGGTATTGTAGGATTTGAAATTGGATTCTGAATAAGTGGATATCGGGGGTGTCCTTGCTAATTTTACATAAAACCTTGAAAATTGGGGTCACCTTCTTAGTTATACTCAAAATTTTGAAAATTATAGAAATTTCTATTTTGTTTAATAGGACGATTCTTGTTCCAACCAAACCTATTTCCTATCTGAATTTGATTAACATTCCACGAAGTTGGTTGAATCATGGTCTGATTTCTGAACTATTGTTTCTTTCTTAAATTCTAGCAATTAGTAGTTATATGCTTACCTCCACAAAATGTACATTGTACAATCATTTGAGATAGTGAAGGACACTCCGTTACCAAATGGCCTTATTCCTTACAATTACTGCATCAAATATTGAGGCACATATTAGTCGGTTTATGCCTCTTTTTCTTATCCTTTGCCAAATTAACAGCCAACTCATCCATCTTCTTTATCAAAGTTAACAACAAAGTCTCATTTGAATCCTTTGATACTAGTTCATTAGATAATTCTTTTAAAGATATTGGTTTTTAATATGGGGAGTATGGAAAATACGGAACTGCAGTTGTTGGTGGTACAGCCTGCAATAGAACAGCATTCACTATCCTTTGCGGATTAACACTAAGATTTGCACCGTAATCAATTGTCCTTGAATAACTGTCCATTATTTCATTCCAAGTTGGTATTTGATACCTTCCTTGAGATGGAATCATTGTGGCTCTTGTGGTTAAGGATTGGTCATAATGACATTCTTTCCATACCTTAGCTCGATCAAGTGAGGTAGCCACAATCGCAAGTTGAGCCTCTTTTATAAACATCTTCAATTCTGGTGGATATAGTCTGTTAATCAATATAGACATAACAAATGAATCTGGCATTTGGTTATTTGGCCATTTACAAAGGATATCTGCTACTCAGCCATAATATAACTACACCACTTCTCTTGGTATGATTTTGCTATTCATTAATCTTTCTCTAAGACGTTCTTCAAATCCTATTGGTCAAAAATGAGTCAAAAATATATTTTTCAATGCCTCCCAATTAAAAAATTGTCCCATGGTTTGGCAATTATACCATTCAAACGCCGTGTCTTTCAAGATCGTTGGCAGCCATCTCAACCAAATATCTTCATTTCTACCATTGTTGGCTACACATGCGATCAGGAATTGAGATAAGTATTGATCTAGGTCGGCTCCTAGCAGACCCTTAAAGGTAGGTAATGGAACTATGCTAGTTGTGCGATCACCCATCGCACCCATTTATATCGCAATTGGTACTGTTGGACCCCCCGCCGCCATTGAAGGTGACAATGTTCTACTCAGTTCCTTGTTAAAATAAACGTTGCCTCTCCCAATTGTCTTTTCCGGACTTCTAGGCCTCCGCAATTTGGTATTATTATCTACAAATAATTTTATTAGTTGAAGTTGAGGTGAAAACGACGGATTTTGAAATACACGAAATTGGCCCTTATTGGCAAGCAATACATTCCCTTCTGAAAAACTAGTCTTGCTAAAATAGGCTGTATCCACTATTGGAAAAGTACCCAATGGAGTATCCAATTCTTCTATTCTCCATTCTCTTTCCATTAATGGGCTTAAAAGATACATTAGGCTATTTGTCGAGTTATCCGCGAGTGTTTTTGGCAATTTCTTTAACGGTATATATGTCTAAAATATTAAAGATCTTTCATGTTCTGGGTATGCTTGGATGTCCCAACAAGCATGCAACCATGGTTTAATCCAACTCTGTCGACGCTTCCTTTTTAGCTTCCGTTCTTGCTCGTCCCGCAATAAATTTCTTATTTGCGCTCTCTCTTGTCTTCCTTTCGACTGACATATTTTTCTCAGAGCAATGTTTTCATTCTTATTAACCATAATCTTTCATCATCTATTATTGATATTGATTTCCATCACTAATTTAACTACACATTCGGTAATTAATTCCTAACACTCAATACTATTATCAATCCCCGGCAGCGGCGCCAAAATATTATTTTCCTTCGTTTGGCTTACTCTACCAATACTACCTAGAATAAACCTATAAAGGAGGATTCCAACATAAGAAGAGACTATCCGCATTGAGTTAAACTATTAGGGTCACACAACTAACCACCTTCTGAACATTAGAGTCCAATGCACATGTACACGCTTTTAAAATAATGCCGTCCACTCTATTGGTTTTGTTATTTTATAATTAAAGATAAACTTTGTGATACAATCCTCCACCAATTTTCCTATTGTAATCTGCTGTCTTCTTCCGAGCTCATAACAACAACCGGCAATGTTGCACCGTCTCCATAGACTGCATACACCCGCTTCACTCCCCAATCACTGGAAATAATTCCTCACCAAGAACGTCTTTTGAAACAAATCGTTTCTCCAATATTCTCCTTCACCGCTCAACTCTCACAGTCAATACGGCATAACATTCTCATTCACAATCAAACTACATTGACACATACGATCTTTGACTGCCAATTTGCCACAATAAACTCACGCATCAAACAATTATAATTTTTTATTTATCCACATATATAAAAAAATTGGTTTTATTATTGTACTTCATCATTGACATGGTATAATCCATCGGAATAGAATCCGGATCTTCCACTACAGTCTAACAAAAGAAAAGAGAGAGGTAGTACCAAGCTTATCTCGGCTGAGAACTATCACAATCTAGCCCCGACTCCTCCGTACCAAATCAATTTATACTTATACCATCTATGTTAACTGCTACACAACCAATGATAACTACTTTTTCTAACTTCCTCATCCATTTTGCCTTCTAAATTGGCCATTCATCGGCTTCTTGCCTATTCTTAATCCTACAAACTATATATCATAAATCCTAAAATTCCTATCCATTCTACAATAGCCAAACCACAACATGACACTAGGCTAGAAGATGGTGTTATAAAAAGAGGCACGTGCAAAGAGAAAGGTGATGGATTACTTTGACTTATTCATATCAACAACAGTTGAAGCTACAAGCCTAGTGGCTCCAGAGCAAATATCATTTCCTTCAGAAGAGGTGACATTAGTGGGTGTAATTGAATTGATACTAGAGGAGAATCTATTAGCAAATGCAAGGTATTGACCACAATATATTCATATCATTGGAAATAATCCACCATGTATATTATTCTGAATTAATATTACTCATGTATCCCATGGCCATGATTGCAACGACATTGTTATTTGAATTTTTGTATTCCAGTTGTAATCACACAATAATATATGGAATAAGCATATAACATTTTAATTGCATTATAGTTATATTCAACTTGTATTCTAGTTTCAAACATTAGTTGCAGTAGATATAGAAGATAATTCATTTATATGGCTCCAAAAAAATATATAGCTAAATATTAAAAAAATAATTTTTGCATCAATTGGCCATCGTAATAATATAGCTACAAGGTAAGTCATCTTTCAATCACATTTTATAATGTTTTCAAAATCTGCAACTTGAATATAATTCGACAAACTCCATGTCAATTATTCATTTGAGCAGAAGTATCATTTGTCATCTCATCAATAATAAATCTATAAATGGCATCTAAAGGTCGCGACTTGTTGAATATAGTTCATCCAAGGTAATTCTTTACAATTGAAATGTGACTGCAAAGGGCTTGTAGTACACATTTTAATTATTCCATGGCCACCTAGTCACATCATAGTCATATAGGATAGGCAGTTATAATTTTATCAGTTATATAGGATACCTTTTCTTCTAGTATTTGGACTTTTTTACATTATTATTTTCTTACATCTTAAAAATAATTATTCCAATAAGATAATGCATTATCTAAAGCTTAAGATTGGATTGAGTTATATTCCTTAGAAAAAGACCAAATACCTTTGATAGTCTATCAACTTTTAAATTAATACAAAGGTATTGTGAAAGACGAATGGTTCCTTCTATCTTCACACATTAAAATCAAAATCTTTTGAATTAGCACCCAATTAAGAATTTTACACTATGATGAAGCTCTCTCATCTAACCAAGATAGTCTACAATCAAAGGACATTGATAGTTAGATTATTGGATTTCTAAAAATTATAAAAATAGTGTCAAAAGTAGTTTTAACACAAAAAAAAATTAATGACATTAATCTCTTTTATGGACCAATAAATAAACTAATCTTTGATCCTAAATCTCATTTTTAAGCTTCATGAGAAGAATTTATGATTTATTTGACAAAACTTGAGCAAAAGCTTCTATAAAGAAATTTCTCACCAATTAACTTCGTGGCTAATAAATTAAATTTTTTTACTAAAATATGACTTTTATTTAAATAGAATAATATTTGATCTTATTTTCAAATCCAAAAAGAGGCTATATTCATTTGATAAATTTGACACATAGATTTAGAATTTAATTCTATAAGACTTCTATGTAACAAGCTAGATTTGGAAAAGATTAATCACATCACATCTCCAAATTAAACTCATTGCGTGAAAGTCATATAGAATTAAATCCTAAACCTTTGTACCAAAGATGCCAAATAAATATAGCCTCTTTTTGGACTTGAGATTTGAATCAAATATTTTTCTATTTAAATAAAAAGTCATGTTTTAGTAAAAAATTCTATTTATTGGCCACAAAGATAATTGATGAAAAATTTCTTTATAGAAGCTTTTATTCAAGTTTTATCAAATAAATCATAAATTCTTCTTATAAAGCATAAAAATGAGATTTAAGATTAAAGATTAGTTTACTAATTGGTCCACAAAAGAAATCAATGCCATTAATTTTTTTATTTTTTTATACTAGAACTACTTTTGAAATTACCTTTATAATTTTTAGAAATCCAATAATCTAACTATCAATGTCTTTTTATTATAGACTATTTTGGTTGAATGAAAGAGCCTCATCATAGTGTAAAATTCTTGATTGGGTCCCAACCTAAAAGATTTTGATTTTAATATATGAAGGTAGAAGGAACCATTTGTCTTTTTCAATACCTTTGTATTAATTTGAAAGTTGATAGACTATCAAAGGTATTTGGTCCCTCTCTAAGGAATATAAGTCAATCCAATCATCAACTTTAAATAATACATTATCTTATTGGAATAACTATATCTAAGATGTAAAAAAATAATAATATAAAAAAGTCCAAATAAAGTTAATATTTGTCATAATTTTATATTTTAATAGAGCTTATTTTTAGAACATAGGTTATAAAAGAGTTATGAAGAAATCTTTGATTCTTTGAAGACCATTTGAATGTAAAGTTGGAGCTTCTTAGGAGATAAGATATGAATCAATGATTCAAAATTTTGGATCCCACCATAGGAATATGTTTTAAACTTCATGAAAAAAAGATGAAAGATTAAACTAAAGTTAGGAAGTCATTTGTGACTATAGTTTTCCAATCTTGTTTCAAATTTTTAATCCCACACTTTATTTGTGGTTTGGAATAAGAGACCATGCAAAATTTGGGAGCCATTGCCATGGTTCTTTAAGTTTGATATTTATCATTCTGTATCTAAGAAATTGGTTGATGTTAGTATGTCTTAGTTATAGAGCCCTTGTCATCCATTTAATAAGAAGGGATTTGGTGGCTTCTTTTTAATCAATTAATCCAAGGCATTCTTCCACTTATTTTTTAAAACATGTAGACCAAGCAACTTTTGCTCTTATAAGAGAGGAGATGTTTCTTCATAAGAATTTTTTTACTAAGGATTTGATTTTTTATATTGCTTTCAAAGAATTGCAAAGAAAAAATTGAAGAAAGATAATAAAATGTTGTTAGCTATAATGACTCATTTTACTACATTGAGTTTAATAGAACACCAAAAATCCAGTATTTGATTCATTATATCAATTAGGAACTAGTCAGTGTTCTTATTTTTAGGGATAGGCCAAAAAAGATGCCTAATAATTTGCTGATGGTATGAGAGGCTGCCCAAGCCCATCCAAAGTTGTTTGTCCACATGGATCTAGTGGTATTTTTGAGTTGCCAATATGCAACTGATTTGTAGAAGCATGTTGTCGAGCAATTTTGTGAGGCGCATCTGCACCGTTCGCAACGGTCGCCACACAGGAAGTCATTCCGTGAAAAGCGAGCGTACCACCCATGCAGGTCCAACCAATATCAATGGTGTTCCGAGACTCGAAGAAATTGAGTTGAAGCACGAAGTTGAAAGGCAAAATCGCTATTATCCATAATCTTTTAACAGTATCCAGGCATCAAGTTTTAGTCACAACAATGTAGGTCCGACGGGATACAGATGCGATACTCCGTGATGTGCACAATTATTACTCTCCAACCACATTAACATTGTTCACTATCAAAAGCCAGAGTTTGTGCACGGTAAACAAGCATATGGTACGTTTTCAGTGACATCTATCTGCTAAAACCTCTATATTTACGTTTCAACCGATCGGACATGCACGCATACCCATTGACCAAATCAGATAGAAAAAATTGGCGTTAATCATTTCAAAATCCGAGTAATACACTGGTAGGCGAATGCTGTAAGTATTTTCACCTCCAAGCCAAGTACTGGCTGAGCGCATGTAAAGCCACATCCCATCGACTACAAGATGTGTAGCGCGGAAATCACGTCCCTAAATTTCAAAAGGACGGAATTCACCCCAAAATCAGCAGAAGAATATAGACGGTGGGTTGCTACATCGACCACCTCAACATGTCTCACAGGCATTTGAGGGCTGCAAACAGCGCAACCTCTCCGTATGTCAGTAACTTACACCTACTAACCTAAAAGACAACTACACGCATCTGAACACGCTCTCCTTCGGAGTCGGTTCCCAAGTGGGCTGCATTACAAGCGCAGCCTCAGCTTTTTAGTATGTTATACAGAATGATCTGGACATACCATCAGCTATGCCCAGTAATCCTCTAACACGTAGACCCTTTGCGACAGTTCAACGGACCAGCAGCCCTGACCATCCTTGTCACCATTGACGCCGGACGAGGTGAGCAGCTTGCGGTCTTGGAGTAACTCTGAGCTGACCACCCCATCTGGACGCTTGTAAAAAAAGCTCCAGAATAGAACATGTCGCCCTCCGACCTCCAATTCCAGTTCATTGGACCCCCGAAGCTTGGTCCTCCATCGTCAATCCGCTTCGTCACCTGCTTCGAACCCCTTCCTGCGTGAAACAGGTTACCTTGGCTCAATATGGTCGGGGCCTCGCTGCCGGCAATGGCGTAAATCGCCCACCCTGAGGTGTAGTCATTGTTCACGACGTGCACGCTACCGTACCGAACCCTGCAACACCACAAGTTCCCCACGTCTGTAATCCTAAGCTTCTCGGCCGTTCCAAGTGCATTCATCACGCAAAAAACATCTTTTCTGTTGCTGACATCAAACACAAACAACAAATGCCTTCACGTTGCGCCTCACCTTGGCATTCTTTGTCCAAGTCCAGGGCCAAAAATATTGTATGCTACAGTCACGCGCATGTTCCTGTCCATGTCGTCATTCTTGCTAGCTCCGAGAAGCATCACCTGCAACAACACATCAACACGATTGTTAGTCCAACAGACTCGTTCTTTTAGGCCCCAGCATTGACAGAATGGCTGTGAAAGACCCTGCAACACTGCATGCAAATGAACTCCAGCATTCGTGGCACCTTGTTGTGCTGGGTGAAGTAACAGTTCGTGATGGTCACGTCCGTCGAGCCCCTGATCACATCGATTAATCCATCTGCAGCCCTGGCGAGGTAGACATGGTCAATCCAGATGTTCTTTGACGAAAATATCGAAATGGCGTCGCCGTCACATCTGCCCCGGTTGCCTGTGTGGGCAGTCGAGGTCATGATCCTCCCGGGCCCCGTAGCCTTGATGTCGTGAATGGCAATGCCGTGAATGATGACGTCGCTCACGCGCTGCAATGTCAACCCAGCTCCTCCGGCGATGCGTACATTCACACCGCGACCATCAATCGTCTTGAAGCTCGTGACCATCAGCTCATTCTTCAACCTGATGATCATGCTGTACGCGAATGTGATCCACAGCGACTCCAACTGAGTCACAGCGTGCCGCAACGTCCCGGGAGCAGGATTAGCGGGGTTGTCATCGCTCGCAGATGTGACGACGTATATCCTGCCGTTCCTGCCACCCGTGGCGCCCTTCCCGAACCCAATCGCGCAGGTTGCCAACTTCTGACGCTCGTTGGCCCAGTTAGGATTACATTTCCAGCAGTCGTCAATCGGATTTCCCGTTGAGCATCCACCCGAGGCCAAAGCTGCGCCCATGTTCTGGTCATCGGACGAAGCGGTCGATGAGTTATCGTCGTCGTTCTCCACCATGTCGAAACCATCGTCACTGACATCAGAGCTGCTTCCGTCAGCGGGAGTACTGTTGCCTCCAGAGAGTGGAGCATCCTGGCTCACGGCAAAGCCATCTCCATTCGGCAAAACAACAGGTTCGTCTGTTCCGGGGTCTGCTGAGTAGCCATCCGACTCAGAGGTACTAAACTGATAATTATCGCCGTCATTGTCCGCGTAGTTGTAAGCATCACTGCTAGCAAAGGATGCGCCGTCATCATAGATGGTTTCACCCGTGATACTGTCCACATCAGAGGGTTGGGACTTCCCCCCGTTGAGTGGCTTGAACTCAGTCTGAGACACAGCCCCCTGCCACTGGACGCAGGCGAGAAGGAACACCGCGAGAAACGACGCTAGCTTGGCCATCACACCGACGGTATAATACCTGAACAAAGGCAAAGGGGCTCATGAGCCAGACAGTTCCGCGCGTATCACCACAAATGCACCAACATAACAGACATCACAGACACAACCAGTCAACAATTACACAACCGGCAAAAACCGAACCTCTAGATCAATGCCTAGACATCAAAATGACTGCAATCTTACCAGTTACGGGTTTGTGGTGTCCTGCGATCCAAGCCGCCTCGAGCTCCGGCATTCACCCTCCACGGTACTTGCTGCTAGGATGTCGATGCCCGCCGATGCGATGCGGTACGATGCTTGAACCTGAAGACGTGACTGACGAGTATATATACACGAGACCCGCAAGTTGCAGGCCAGGGAGGGAAAGTTTGAAGTCGGGAACCGGGGGCTTGGAGCGGCACGGAGATTTCTGAAGTAACGGCGTCTATTTCTCAGGGGAGCTCGGGACGGAACGTGCTGCGTGTGGCCAGGGGGGCGTGGCGGCACCTTTCCGACCAGAGCGCCAAGGGGGACCTCCGCTGATTGGGAAGGTGGGGGCCGCCCTCTCCTCTCCTCTCCTCCGCCGCCTACTTCCGGCACTTCCCTCCTATTTCCATGCATCCACCCCCTCGCTCCCTCGCCCCCATCGTCGTCTTCTCAGCTCCTCATCGTCATCGCCATCGCCATCGCCATCGCGGCGTTGACATCCACCTCATTTGACCCACGGTGGACTTGGGCAACGCACGAGGCGAAACCGGCTTGGGAGTGGGACAAATATAGTGGGTTCTGTTTTGTTTTTATGCATGAGTTTTTGGTGTTAGAATTTTGAACCAGAATGGGTAAACCTCCGGGTGCTGTTAATGGAGGGGATAACATGCGGAGCCTCTGTGCTTTTGGATGGAGAGAGAATGAGATCTGAGCTCTGGGGAGGGCATTTAGTTTAGAATTCAGTTCCCTTGTAGAAAAGTACTGGTTGTAACCCAGTGTCTATCATGCTTGCCTGGGGACATTTTTCTCGTTTTCTGGAGATTTCATTCTGGTTTTTAGGGCTCCACGTCAGCGACATCTACCACATTCCAGGGGAACGCACCAGGTTGTGCGTTTGATCATTTTGGGGAATTTCTTTGGAAGACTTCGGCATTGTGCTGAATCCACAAGGTCCATAGGCAAGCTCCGGTTATAAGGGACCATGCGTTGTTTTACAGGAGTGAAGGTTGTTGGATATTTGTAATCATCAAAGTGTGACAGGTTACAGTGTAAATGTATCACAATGCCATTATATTTTGCTGAGTAATGGATTATTTATGGATTATTGTTAATTGAGTGAAGTTGTTCAAAACTTTATTTCAAATCTTTATCATTTAAATACATTTAGATGTAAGGCCCTTTTTTGTGATTTAGAAGAAAAATAGAAGTAAATTAGACCCTTATACCATTGGGGCTACTTTTCTAGGATACAGTGAAAATATTAAGGCATAAAAATTGGTTAACATTCACACTTAACAATTAATAATCTGTACAGACGTGATGTTCCATGAAAACATTATAAATTTGAAAAAAATCATATCTGACTAGAAAAATATAATTCATCTTTATTTTATATTTCTTCCTTTACACCATTCTATCTATTTAACAAGCATTCAACTTCTAAAACAAGTCCAATTGTAAGCACTTTGTTACAAAAACAACATGTTGGAATACATTCTTTTAATGAATATAGAAGCTAAAATCCTACATTTAATACCACATAATAGTTTTGATTCATATTTAAGATTATTATTTAATATTAAAAGTTAGAATTCATTATAATAAGAAGAAGCAATTTTTACTATGCAACTTCTATAAACTCTTATTTCTTCATGTCCTTAAACAAAGATAAGATATAAAACAAAGATTTTAGATTCAATACAATCAAAGAAGATATATATATATATATATATATAGGGAATTGATATTTCCACCCATCACATGACTACCACCATGAATTAGGATTGTTGGTTTGTTTGTTTTTTCTTTTTCTTTTTTTTAATCATTTTTAAGCAAAGTGGTTGATTTCCAATATCTTGTTACCTCCTATTGAAGCCTCTTTTGGCAAAGGCAGGGTAGGACTGAATTGTTAGTTGTGTGGTAGCAGCGATTTGCCATTCTTATGAGAATGTGGCCAAGCATGGGACCAAATGAAGTGGACAAAGAGGGAATAGAAATCATAGGCCTTTGTGAAGGCAATACAAAGCATTGTTTGTAACTCCATGTATGTAGTAGAACTACTATATCATGGTGGTAGTCACATGATGGATAGAAATAGTAAAAGTGTGGGTGAAAATATCAATTTCCTATATACATCAAATATTCTAATTCTAACAACAATACAAGAAGTATTAGAAGAAAATTATAAAGATGTATAGCCATTAATGTTTATATCAAAATTTATTTTCTTAATAATAATAATAAAATAATACAAACCTTGATTCTATTATTACTTATTATACAAAGAATCATTTTAAATTTTGTATCTAATATAAGTTCCATAGCAAAATGTACTATTGATAAATACAAAATCAGATTAGTAGCAAAAAGATTTATCCAAATCCTTGAAATAGATTATATTGATATTTTCTCTTTAGTAGTGAAATTAAACTTTATCAAAGTATTATCAATCTTAGCTACTAAATATAATTTAAAAAGACATCAACTTGACATTAAGATACTTTATTTTTAATGGATTTGTTTAAAAAAACATATATGTGGAAGCACTTGAAGCTTTTTCTTTTTTTAATCTATAATTAGTATAAAAATTATATAAATCACTCTATAGACTTAAGTTTTTTTTTAAAACTTATTATCAATGTCTTAATAAATATCTATTTTCTTATAATTATAAATATTTAAATACTAATATAAAAAATTATATATATAAATCAATAATTATTTTTATAATTATTATTTTTATACCAATGATTTTATCATCTTTAGCAATCAATCTTGTCTAATTTACCATATCAAAATCTTATTATAAAAATAATTGTAGATTTCAAATAAAAAAATATCTATTGTATATTAAAATCTATAATTCTAAAAAATAAGAAAGAGGGTTGTATTATATTATATTAAGTAAAATATTTAATAGATAAATTATATAAATTTAATATTATTATTTTTTATTATACTTAATATACCAATACAAGAAATAATATGGTTAAATTCTTCTACTTCTATAGACACAAAAAAGAATTATTCTTATTTACAAGCCAATAGAAATCTTTTGTATATTATTATTAAATCTAGATTAGGTTGTGTTTATATAATTAATAGCTTGATACAATATCTTTTTAATTTTAATTTTTTTTATATCCAAAAATATAAAGATCATATTAATATATAAAAAAGATTATTTTATAGAATTAAACCTTAAACTATAGAAAATAGAGATTTACTTTGTGGATTTATAGATATTAATTGGACTAGTAATAAAGAAACCAAAGAATCTACTTTTATCTATTGTTTTATTTATGTTTAATAAATAATATCAAGAGGCACCAAAAAATATCAATAAATGGTATATAATTCAATAAAGTTTTAATATATGACTTTACTTAATACTACAATAATAAAAATTTAACTAGGAGGATTTTTTAAAAATTAGGATTTATATTTTAAAAAAAATTAAGAATATATTCTAATAGCAAAATTGCTATAGTCTTAAGAATCAATTTATTAAAAAATTTCCAAAAATAAATATATATTAAAGATATAAAATTAGATAAAACTTCAAAAAGATAATATATTCATGTGTCACTAAAAAGAGATAAAATAAGTAAAGAAGAGACAAATATAAGATAGAAAATAAAGAATAGGTATTGCCAAATGCAAAGAAATCAAAGAGTCTTGAATTAAGACTAGAATACATGAAGGGCATTGATAAGATTAAAAATGATCTCAATCTTACTTCCATATATACTAATTATTAAGAAGGCCTTGTAGAAGCTTTCTAAGAACCATGAGGCTTATGGCCTAAGCATCCAAGTTGTAAGTTTCTTCTAAAGTGGCTTTCTAAAAGTAAAAAACTTAAAAGAAAATTTTTAATAGCCATATGCCATACCTAAAAGAATTTATGGATGTAATCCACATATAAAAAGCTTCTTTGATACTTCTCAAAAAAGATGTTATTTGCATAATATTTTATTTTTAATTTCTATTTATTTTTATTTATTTTAAAAATATATACATTTATTAAATTGATCATCTTTTTTAAAAAATTTAAATAAAAAATGGTTAACTTATTTTATAAATAGATAGAAATTAAGATCCAACAAATAATATTAGTAACAAATTTTAATCTATGTTTTGCATGAATGTGGTTGATAAGTCCTTTGAGCCATTAACAATGTCTCATATTAGAGTAAGAAGACCACTTAGTCATCTAATTATTATTTAAGCATTGTAAATACCATCACTTGTTAAATAGTGAACATTATTTAAATTTATTCATCTAATTATTGTTAAATAATACATTATAAATACTATCAAGTGTAATATCTATTTCTAATAGTATAACCAAGAATTGAAAGTCTTTCTACAATTATAATACTGTATATGGTATATTTTATCATTTATTTTTAAAAAAGATATATTTCTTTTAAGGATCTTTATCTTGATTCTAATATTGCAAAGGTTAAGACAATCTAAGTGCTTCATTTGGCAATTTTGCAAACAACGATTTTTAAGATAAATTTGCCACCTATTAATTTTCCATCCTATAAAAAAAATCTAAGAATTTATTCTTAAATTTGTTTCTCTTTATTTTATACCATCTTATTGTCAATTGTTGATCTTTAGTTTTGATAGATATTTTAGATAAAAATTAAAAATTAATTATAACTCATTTTAAAAATTCTTAGATGCCTTCTATATACATTCACTAATATCATATCTATACCAATATACAAAATATTCCAATTTATTTTGGTGTCGCCTTGAATTCAAAATTTCTTCTACTTCAAACTCTTGATTGTTATATATCTCAATAGGAAGTAGCTGTAATTGTTTTTTTTTTTTTTTTTTTTTTTTTTTTTTGGTATGTTAGCACTTTTAAGATCTTATAAGAAATATATAGAATATATGGTGAATCTTCAATAATTGTGGTAATTAAAATTCATGCAAAACTAGATTATTATCTTTTTTAGTAAATATACCAAATCTTTTGTAATCCAATTTTTTATAAGATTAATTGACCTTAATATTACAATAAAGTAACCACATTTTTTTTCCAACTTTGAATAGACATTTTTATGTTTTAAAAATATGTGCATAATTTATTAATTTTTTTATTTTTTATTTATTTAACTATATTTTTATTATCATACAAGGATTTATTATTCTATTTACTAAATCTTCTATTATTATCTTTTAAAAATTTTAAAAATAAAAAATATCAAATTATGAGTAAAAATTATAATTTAAAAAAATTAATTTTTATTGAGTAGAAAAATCTATTGTATTATTATATAGTTTTTTTTTGTTAATTATAATATAATTATCCAATTGATTTGATAATAATTGATAGTACATCACAAATATTGCTCTAAAATTTTATTTATGTATTTTATTTATTTAACACTTTAAAGATTAAAAGTGAAAGATAATTTAATATTATGATTTAGTATGTTAAAAAAACATCCTTCAAAACCTTGACACAAACTAAGGTATTTGATCAAACATAACATTAGTTAAAAGTTCATGATATTAATATATATTATTTAAGAATTTATTTTTATTTTCAGAAGTAATAGTTTTTGTACAAGATGAAGTGTATATTATTTTGGTTACACAATCCACTATCACAAAAATATAGTCATATAAATCTAAGATTGAAAGATTTATATTAAAGTCCATTAAAATATATGACCATGATTGTTTTAAAATAGATAGAGGTTTAAGAAGTTTATAAGATCAATGACATAGAATCTTTATTTGAAAAAAAGTGTCAAAAGATTAAACAAACATTTTGATAACTTTTTACATTTGATGCTACCAAAAATATCTTAAAATAAACTCTCAATATTAACTATAGTCAAAGCATCTTATTGTTAGGAAGTCATATCATGCTTGAAGTACACCTAATTATGTTTGATCTTTTAGAATATATAAATATCTTTTACAATTAAAAAAAATATAATATATAAAGAAATATTTATTAAAATTATTATAAAAATTGTTTTTAATATTTATAATTAAAAAAATTATTGACATACTTGAATAAAATTTATCAAATGAATAATATAAATTATAATTTTTGATTTTTATAGCTTAAAGATGCAATTGCTTTAATTTCAAAAAAATAGTTTGTTGTTGATTATACACAACATCATTGTCTTTTGATACTATATAGAAATGTTTACACAAAGTATCTAACAAGCCTTAATATTTTCTAAGAGAATATATAATACCAAATACAAATTATAACAAAGATATATTCTAACAATCTTGGCAACAATTTAAGACACATGTTAATGTAAAATGCTTAAGGTTATTTTTTATTAATATAAGCTATAAGCAAATTAAAAATATCTTTTAGATACTCTACTATTTTTGAAATGAATCAACAATAATAAGAAATTCTTTATCATAGATCTATTGCTTAATCTTGATTATTGAGAATTTTTTAAAATGGAATCAATAGGATGAGATCTATTATTTGCATCCACTTGTAATAACACTATATTTAATGCAAAGTTTAATGCATTTATTTTTATAAAACATGGCTTGAAAAAATATATACAATATAAAAAAGAAGCCAAAGTAAAAGTTATTTTTAATCCTTAAAATATTATTTTTATATCTTTATTCTATTCCAATCTATTATTATAAGTTAATTATATAAGTAATACAACAATTCAAGGAAAATTCTTGATAAATATTTAATAATACTTTTTAAATCTCAAAAAATAATAGATATCTTATATAATTTTTAAAGTTATTTAATCTATAGTAATTTATATTTTTTTAAAATATATTTATAAATTATCATTTAAGATGATATATTCCAAAAACTTTATTTGAATTGTATATATATATATATATATATATATATTAATCTTAATGTATAATCCTACATCTCTAAGTTTTTATAATGCAAGATAAATATATTTTTCACATTCTTTAAAAATAAAATTTAAGATTCTTATCAATATATTATTTTAAAGTAACAAGTTTGTTCTTTGCTAAATTATAAAGTGGTCCAAATGGTAGTTGAGTTCCTTCATACAGATCAATTATGCAATTACAAGGTTGTTGTTTTAACAATATCTCAATATTCTTCTTTTTAAATGCATCTTGGTATTTTTTTATGTTGCTCCAAAATCTTGCTGCAACTTCTACTTAAATGAAGGCTTGATATTAAATAAATCACAAATATATATATATATATATATATATATATATATATATATTATAATTGGTATAAATATCCTAGTTCCAATAAATAGAAGTTTGATTTTTTTAAACATAAGATATATATATATATATATATATATATATATTTATGTATTTTGATGATTTTTTAAATAAATTAAGAAGAAATTTTAGACCACAAGATATCTAAGGATTGTGTTTTTTTAACCACAATAAATCTAAAATAATATAATATTTTAAAAATTTTATAATAATAAATAATACTAGATTTTTATAATCTTTTATAATTACTTTTATTGGTAGAGTTTCATAAATGAAAATCTCAAAAGATAAAGATCATTCATCTATGACTTTTATATGTATATGCTCGACTTTTTGTGCCAACAATAGCTTATGATACTAAAATAATTTTTTTATCAAATAAACAAGCAAAAATATTAGAATTTAACAAAAAAAAAAGAAGCAAAAACTATAGGATTTTTAGATCCTACAAACTTGTACTAAAAAACAAGCAAAAGGTTTAAAAGATAATACAAGACCTTTATAAGATGATGTTGTATAAGAATCCAATTTTATGATTTCTAATAATATTAAAAAAAATTATTTTTAAATACATTATCTTCTTTTATAATTATATTATTTATTTTGTGGTTTGTTTCTTTATAGGATAATATTAAATAATATGTTTTGATTTTCTATAATATAAGAATAATCTTTCTTATTAGTATCAAGTTTTTCTTAAGTTGTAAGAAGTTTAAAGCATATAATATCAATCTTTGTATCTTCCATATTCAATTGTATATCTTGATTTTTAGAAGTATTTATTGTAAAAATAAAAAAGGATTAAGGTATAATTAAAAAAAAGTTATGATTATAATTTTAAAAATTGGTTGTTATATTTGATAGCAAAATTAATTACTTGATTTAATTTTTGAGGATCAAATATATTGAATAATAATATTTTTATATTATGTTATAATTTATAAAGAAATTAACTAATAAATGAAACATTGTCCTATTTGACATCAGTTATTAGTTGTTAAAATTGTGATACATTTATTAACACAAATAAATTTCTTATTGTAAAATTTAAACTTTGTTAAATCAAAATTTTACCAAAAATGTATCTAAGTTGTTTAACAAAAGATCTTATTGTTATAAAAATAATAAGAACTAAAAAAAATAAATCTATTAAATTAAGTTCTAATAACTTCAACTTGAAATGCTTGAATTGAATAACCGCAAAATTAGAGCTCAATAAATTTTGATTCTCTAATTGATGTGATTACATTTGTCTGAGTTACTCTAGGTAGTGCAATTATTGAGGAAACTCATGCCATCTTTGTGTCTTTCTAATTAATCACTCTTAATGCTAGTTGAAGTAGTAGACAAAGTTTTTATATTCTAAATATTAAATCTTTCAATTACTCTTATATCTATATTATAACAAATTTTATTTCTACTAATCCTATCATGATTATAAAAACTTGAAAAATTCTATACAAAAAAGAGAAGGAAAAAAATAATATTAAAAAAAATATATATTAATTTTGAAGAAGATTATTTGCAACCTTTAAAATTCTTCAATGCTTTAAAAAAAAGAAAAGAATAATCTATTGTTTATTTTTTTAAAAAAAATTAATTTTATTCTTGTATATGTTAGTTTTGTCAAACTATTAAAAATATGAATCTAGACAAAACTTTGGAAAGACAATATATTCATGTGTGACTAAAAAGAGAGAGAATAAGCAAAAAAAAGAAGATATAAGATAGAAAAAATATTAAAATGGTTATTTCTATATACAAAGAAACTATAGAATCTTGAATCAAGACTAGAATACAAGAAAGGTATTGAAAAGAGTGAGGATAGTTTGAGCCTTGCTTCTAGATATATTAGTTATTAAGAAGGTCTTGTGGAAGCTTTTTAAGAACCATGAAGCTTGTGGCCTAAGCATCTAAGTTGTAAGTTGCTTCCAAATTAACTTTCTAAAAATAAAAAACTTAAATAAAATATTTTAATAGCCATGCAACATATCTAAAAGAATCTATAGATGTAATCTATATATGAAAAAATTCCTTGATATTTTTTGAAGATATTATATATATCACATATTTATACCTATTATTTTCTTTTATTTATTTAAATAATATTAATATCTATTATAATATATAAATATATAATATTATTTTAAATCAAAGAATCTAATTTTAATATATTTTTATTATATATATAATAACAAATATCTATATAAAAATATTATTTGGAAAAAAAAATTATATGCACAAATTAAAAATAACTACAATAGAAAATCTCTACATTTTGGTTGTATATTTCTTACAATTATAAATTAAGCTTTATTAATTTAGCTTAATTCTTATTTTAATTTATTAGAATTTTATCCTTCTTTTATCTTGAGTAAATTAGAAACAAAAGATATTTAAGCAATTCTTTATTATACCATATTTATTCCTAATCTAATCAAAATATTAATCACAAAATATAAAAAAATAAGAATTTATATTTTTGTTATTGATAAAATCTATTCTATTATAATTTTAATTATTATAAAAATATTAATTGATCTATTAATTCTAAACAAAATTTTAATTTTTAAAAAATTAATTAACTTAAAAATAGTACGGTCTAATTTATATTCTAAAAGCTAAATAGTATTTAAATAGCACTTAGTAGAATTTTTTTATAATAAAGTATCATCAGATATTGTAATAAAATATTGCTTTAATTGTGATTATTTTAATCTAAAATCATTGCCAATCCTAATTATATTACATTTCTATAACTACACTTAAGAAGTGGTAAATAAACAACTATTAACAATAAGATTATAAATCAAAACAAGGAAGGTATACCACTAAGAAACATTAGAATCTAATAAGTCAATATAAAATATTAACAAGTTTATGCTTCTTCTTTACAAACATAACAAATCTTAAATAAATAAATAAACTAGTAAATAATATTAAAATATAATTAAAAAACCAACCATAATAGCAAAATAATATGGCTATCTAAGCTACATCTTACAACAAATATCACACATCAATAAGCAATGTACTCAAATAAATTCTAACAAGTGTAAACAAACGCTAATTTAATTGGATTTGAGCAAGTACTTCAACAAAGCAAAATTAAAAGAAAACAATCACAACAATATAAAAAAACTTACTATACTAATACTATAACTCTCCATTGCCACTACATCAACAAAACCATAAAGTACATCACTACATTTAGATGGATTGTAATCTATCTACAATGTCCTTGCTCTTTAAAAAACTTTAACAATAACAAAAAAGTGGTAAGGATGCAAAGAATTTATTTAAGACTCAATAAGAAAATAGAAGAATCTATAGAGATGAATTATGAATGTTTTAATAGGAATAAAAAGTATAAAAAATATATATAAAATAAAATAAAATAAAAATACTTCAAGACTTGATAAAATATATATACATTCAAACTCCAATAATTTATCTAATAATAATGAAGTAGAAATATACATGGGTCTAAAATATAAATTGGCAAATATAACAAGTGACTTAATGTATGGTAATTTTTGAGAGATGGCTATCAATAATACTTTATTTTCCAAATTTTGATGTTATTATATTACTCTTGCTCATAGCTGCACATATTGTCCGTGTTATAGCAAGCTCTTAACAAGTATAAAGCGTTAATTCTCTACACTCTACATATTAATTCACCTCTACCATTATATCACTACTTTAGTTCACTTCTTTATTAAATCCCAAACCACAACATTACAACAAAATGACCAAAATCTTCAACTCAACACAATACCTTCTACATTAAATATAAAATATAAAGTATGGATGGATGAAACTCATAAACTTATGGGAGTGTAATAGTAAACAACTTAAGTATAAACATGACATTGAAAGGGTGTGACCTTTCAATATATCACCTTCCTTCTACATGAAGAATAGGAAGAGTTTAGTGTTATTAAGTAGAATATATACATTTATATTATTCTCACAAATCTGCTAACAAATTGGAAATGGTGTTGAGATTCGCTAGAGGCCCTGGGAGATTCGCCAACTCAGCAAGGTCGTCATTTGTCTTGGTTGTGTGTGAAATGTTTCTATCACAGCGATTGAAGAGTGCGGCATCGAAAACTGGTTCTAAAACCTAAAGGTTCTAAAACCTGGCTGGCGAAGAAGCTTGTTCCATTTTGTTTTTCACACGGATCTAATCCTGTATAGAGATGTTGGTGCGTTGAAAAGAAAGCTCTTCCTTGATGGTATCAAGCAAGAATTGAAAGCCTAAACTCTCAGTCGAAGCCATGTTGTGTAACATCGCAATGTGTACCTTGGAAGGTGAATCTGTTACTAAAGTCATGTGCTAGGTACACAACTGCTTCACACACTGTGTATAGTATTCAATCCTAACTTCAATTTCCATTCTACATTATCCAGCGAGGGCAGAAGGAAAATCACACACATACTCGTCGTTTAACAGAAGAAAACCAGTCGCAGCCAGTCACTCCTTTGAGACTTTGGTGATGATACTTATCCAAATTTAGCAGAATACTGAGAGTCAGCTGTACTTAGCGACCGACCATATTCCAAAACATTTATCCGAGCGTACCAGTGAAAGTGGTAGTGCATCAAATTTAATAAACTGTGGGGTTGTGAATTAGCCTTCACGTGGGGCCATTGACGTCATTTACATTGAGCTCACATGGCCTGAACTTGACAAAGATTACGCTCATTGGATTACATCACCCGCCCTCTTACTCAGATCACACAAAGGAAGGGAAAAAATCATCATACATTGGATTGCAGTGGATTTCTAGCACATGGAAAGAGGTGCGATGATTCCACCGTGCTGAACAATATCACATGCTGGACACAGGTTAAGACTTATCTCTGAAGGTTTCGGCCTCGTGAGGTCCTCGCTGATGGACCAGCTTTGAAACCGACAATGGTGAAGCAATCGGTGTAGGAGTTAGAAAGATCACGACTCAGAGGGCAAGAGCTTGAATTTCTCAAGTCAGTGTTGACAGTTACCGGAGTACCATGAGGGACCAAGCAGCCATGGCAAACAGCCGCCACTGATAATGCCGGTTTCAAGGCGCTTCGGCCCCTTTGCCACGTAGTCACTGCTAATCAATCAATCGTGTCGCTCCAGCCCAATCTACTTCCAGGTAATGAACTGCATTCCTGGAATCATGCAGGGTGATTGCGCAACACATGTAACTGTTGGAAGTATTCAGCACGACACAAAAGTGAAAGCATATTCCTGAACACGTTCCGAAAGTTGCGCCCTGTACCACCAGACTCGAAACTTCACTCATTAGTTCCATTCAAGCCACTGATCACTGACTGCAATTTCTTTCTGTACTTATCCTTTGTCCACAAGCAGGGAAAACTCGTATGTAGATATTTTACTCAGCTAAAATATCCATAACAAGGTTAGTAACAAAACCCTCTTGCACATACAAACTAGTTGAGAATGTTAGCATCCAGTGTACTTTCGTTGTCGACTATGTGTCAATTTTTGGATGGATTAGACAACATTGCAGTAAATTTGCAACTTTGAATTCCAAAACACCAGTTCAACATGATTGAAAACAATCGTTTTTTTGGAAGTTGGAAATTAGTTGCCGATTGTTAAGTGGACAAAAGATTCCAGCAATATGCAATATGATTGGTGGAGAGAAAAAAATTGACAATTGTCATGTGGCATGATTTTCAATCTGGGAATATATTGGATACTTAGCTATAGAGAATTTATTTGTAATTTATTGGCAAGATTCTAATAACTGATTTGTTTTTAATAAGAAGGAAAAATAGATATAATAATATTATTAAAAAATATTAGACTATTAAAAAACCTCCTATATTTAAGTAGATTTGTATATAAAGTTTTTCTATGACATGTAGAAAATTCTTAACATCCTTTTTTATATAAAATCTCAACTAACCAATTGTTGGTAAGTTAGATTCTTAATAACTTCTAAGAAAATCCATAATCTCTTTTCAAAACCTCATCTTTACATCAAAATTTTATTATAGCTCTATATATCTATTTTTTTTATTATAGCTCTATATATCTATTTTATTATATCTATAAAATCTTGGCTTTTTAAAAAAATCTCTTTAGTTTGTACAGAATATTCAAAATATAACAAAATCCTTCAATACCATATTCACCCGCAAAAAATTAATTTCTTCTTGAACTTTAGAATCCAATAACTCTTGATCCAACTTTCAATTTTAATCAAATTTTTCCAAAGTGTAGCTTATACCCTTAAGCTTCACTACAAGAAAATGAATTGTAGATTTGCTTTGGATTGTTTGATATCTCAAAAGCCCTAGCAGTGTTTCGTTGTGGTTCGGCTATTATGTAAAAAAATTGTACATGTATATTTAATGTACAATTTACTACATAGCTAAATGAAAGCCATATCAGTGGACTTTTATTGATTATAGGATGTGATTAAGTTGCTAGTTTAGAAAGAATCTATTAAAAAGATTATTATTAAGATTTATACAACCTTATTTTCTTTTTAGTAGTAACTTTTGAAGTTAATTTTATATTGATAGTAACTTGTATATATCTTAAGTCACCTATGTTAGATATTGGTGATCCTTAAGATCTTATTTACTTTTTTTATTTGGTACTTAAAGTACCAAGTATGTAAATCTTATAAGAAGAAGGATTAGAAAAAGATTTTTAATATAAAAGGGATAGTTTGGCCATCCATGTGGATGAATAGAGGTGGATGATAGAAATCTCTATTCTAATTGGCCAAAAATCATGCCCAATGGGCTTTAAGGAGGCTGCCCAAGGATTTATTAGGAGTTAGGGTTTGTTTTTTGAAAGGAGTCGAACATCAGAGGCTAGGATCATAAGGTTTAGGTTTTTGGATCTGATTTAGGTGCAAATTTTGTGTGATTTTCACTTTATATGAAGAAGTTATAGGCGCTCTAAGTTAAGGTATTGATTTTGGACCTACTGTCACTCCTTTGAGTATGACTCGTGCATACAGAAAAAAATTGAGGATCGGCGACTAGGATTGAAGAGAACACTTTCATAGCTACACTTTTTATATACAACTTGATAAAATCCAGGCTACGATGAAGGAGATATTGGGAGTTGAAGTCAGTGCTTACAAACTTAAGGGTAGTAAGTGACCCGCTTACATAGTGGTTACATTTTGAGCTACATCTTAGGCAATTTGATATATTTTTGGCTCAAAATTTTTAAGAAATATATATATTTATGTCACAAGACTATGTACAAAATTTTTTGTGGCATTAAGGTTTTGGGTTTGTGAGATATAAGAAAAATAGAGCTCGAATGTCTCTAAGCTAGGGTTTTAAGCACCTACTAGGGATTTTGAGATATCAGACGATCGGAAACGAATTTATGGTTGATATTTTCTTGTGGTGAAATTTAAGAAGATTTTCTATACTTAAAACTAAATTTTATAGAAACTAAATAGTTGGATCAAGAGTTATTGGACTCTAAAGTTTAGCAAGAAATAAATCTTTGCGGATAAATAAAATTTTGAAGGATTTTTGTAGAAATTTGAACCCTTTTTGTACAAACTTACTTGAATACAAGAGGTTTTATATACATAACTTCTATTTTGTGAGATTTTTATATTATTTGTCCTTTTTTTTTTAGGACAAACCACCTGTTGGATTTTTGCCATCAAATTTCAAATAAACTCTCTATAGCCAAGTACTGTCACGGATACAAATTATAGACTTGAAGTCTAAACAAGAAGTTCAAGAAGAACTGGTAGAAATTAGATTAATATCACAGACACAGAATATAGACTTGAAGACTAAAACAAGAAGTTCAAGAAGAACTGACAGGAACTGGATTAATCAGATGAGTACAAAAACAACACCAGAGAGGTGAGCTAGAGCTCCAAGAGATGTGTTGTGGAGACTGAAGAACTCTTCAGCCTCGACTCCAATATATACGCCTACCTAAGAAGCTTCTCAAGGAGCTTCCTCCAACTAGAGAGCTTCTCAAGCAACTTCTACTAACTAGGAAGATATTAGAAGGCTCTGGAAGGTTCTAGAGAGTTCTAGGAAACTTCAAGAATGTTCTAAAAGGTTCTAACAAGTATGTCCTTGACATCACCTCCTCCTCTAGCTTCGAGGTCTCCGAGAAGCCATTTGAGATGTATACTCACAAACATAAGAAATAAAAAATTTGTCGCATAGTCTTTGTAATATACTCCAGTTGTCGTTCACAAAGCAAATGATTCATGGGTCCTTGTAGCCACCGATAATGACCAATACCTTGCACTTGAGACCATGCTTGAACTTCTGTATCTTCATTGTGGAAACGACCTGAAAATATCGCTTCGCCACTACTTGCATGAGTTGGTTCAACTTCAAAGACAATTACAAGTGACTTGCTGCTTGGTATTCTTTAATGTCTTCTTGGCTCTTCTAATTCTTCGTCTCGAGGTCGACATCGTGAGCTACTTGGTTGAGATGGTACCACTAGTACAGTATCTACATTCTCACTAGCCATATGTAAATACACCTTGATATCAGATATCTTGATACTATGAAATACAACGAGTTATGTTTTGATGAGACCTGGATCCCTTTTCTATTCATTTCTCCAGAGAAGGCTTCATCTTCATGCTTTGTTAATGACCAGCTTTTGATTTATTAGGATATCGTCGATGGAATTTTCGTACCTTTTGAGATGCATTAGCAAGATTTTCGGCCGGTTCCCATGTTCTTTCATTAATATCGTAGCCGCTCCAATGCACAAAGTACTCTAATTTATTCCATCTTTGTCATGAATCTAGTATCCTTTCCACCTCATATTCTTCATTGTTTTCAATTTCTATACTAGGTGGCGGACATTACACTCTTCCAAGAAAAGACGATTCTCGATAAGGCTCTAACAGAGAAACATGAAAGACAGGGTGTACCTTCATAGCAGTTGGTAACTCTAAGCGATACGCCACAGGATTGATTTGCTTCTGGATAACAAATGGTCTCAATCTCCGGTAGTCCAACTTATCACATGGCCGCTTGGTCTTGATATTCCGTCGAAGCAGCCATATTTTATCTCCAATCTTGAAATTAGGTGCCTGATTCCTAAATTTATCCGCAGATGCTTTGTAAGACTCTTGGGCAATTTACAATTGAAGTTTCAATGTGGTTTGAAGCTTCGATAGCTGCTGCACTAATCCTTCAGCTGCTGGGTTGTTATTTGCTGATGGACTCAATAAATCAAGCTTTGGATGGTATCCATAGTTGGAAAAGAATGGTGTTTTTTGAGTCGACCCATGAAGGGTGTTTTTATATGCAAACTCGGCTAGTGATAGATATGCAGTCCAATCATCTTGCTAATAGTTGATGCTACATCGTAAATACTGTTTCAAAACTTAATTCACCTGTTCCGTTTGGCCGTCAGTTTGAGGATGGAATGCCGAAGAAAGCTTGATGTCCACCTTTAATATTTTAAAAAAAGATCTCCAAAACTTTGATACAAATTGGGTTCCTCGATCCGACACGATATCATCTGGTAGACCATGATATCGATACACATTATCAAAGAAGAGCCTTGCTATATCTTCGCTTAACGATGTCTTCTTGCAAGGGATAAAATATGCCATCTTCGTAAGTCAATCCACCACTACAAAGATGCTGTCAAATGAATTTGATGGCGAGAGATCTGTAATAAAATCCATGGAAATTGAAGACCATGGACGACATCGAATGGGCAATGGCTATAGAAGTCCATAAGGGTGATGTCGAGGGTTCTTGGATCTTGAACAAATGTCACAAGAGAGGACGAAATCCTTCACATCCTTCCACATTTGGAGCCACCAAAAATCTCAGGAAATAAGTTCTAAGGTTTTGTTGAATCCAAAATGTCCCGCAATTGGAAAGTCATGACGAGATTGAAGGACTCGAAGTCGTATTGGCCCTTTTGGGATATACAGCCGCTCCTCAAAGTATAAGAGATCTCCTTCAACCTTCAACTTGTCATCATTGATACGCTGCTTAATATCAAGGACTATTGAATCTTCAATAGTCACAGCACGCACTTAGTTGAGGAAGTTTGCATTAATTGGCACCACAGCAGCACAAATCCTGAATTGCTCTGGCTTTAATAATGTCGTATACTGTTGATGAAGTGCTACTTCTCCAATCTTTGGCCCAAGATATGATCTTCTTGATAAGGCATCGGATAGTCCTTTCTGCTTTCTAGGCCGATAAGTAATAACGAAGTCAAATCTAGATAGCGACATATTCCATCGAGTTTGACAATGGTTTAGAACCTGAGTAGACATGAAATATTCCAGATTCTTGTGATCTGTATATATGGTCACCGGATGCGCAGCTCCTTCGAGGAAGTGACGCCTTTCTTGGAAAGAATCCACTATAGCAAGGAGTTCTTTATCATGAATCTCGTAATTAATCTCAGCCGCAAAAAACTTCCGTGAATAGAATGTAACCGAATGAAGCTTATTGTCGATGCCCATCTGTGAAAGTACGGCTCTTAAAGTAAAATTCGAAGCATCGGTTTCCCAATAGAAAGCCTTTGCAAAATTTGGGTGTACCAAGATTGGAGCCATAGTAAATGCCATTTTAAGATTTTGAAATGCTTTTTCCGCCAGTGATTGCCATTCTAGCTTATCTTTACATGTTAATCAAGTGAGTGGAGCAGCAACTTCAGAATAATTCTTGATGAAGATTCGATAGAAATTAGCAATGCCGAGAAAACATTGTACGTCTCTAACCGTCTTTGGAATTTTCCAGGACACAATTGCTTCCACCTTCTTGGAATCCATCTTCAAGCCTTCCATAGTCGCAAAAAATCTTAAAAACTCCATCTCAGTTTGGTAAAATAAGCACTTCTCCAATTTGGCGTAGAGTCCTCGCTTGCATAGTTTTTTGAGTACCAAATGAACGTGCTTCTCATGCTTTTCTTCATTCTCAGAAAATATCAAGATATCATCCAGATAAATGACAACAAAATTGTCTAGATATTCTTGAAAAATATTGTTCATCATGTATTGAAAAACCGCCGGAACATTGGTAAGACCAAATGGCATGACATTATACGCAAAATGACCATACCTTGTACGAAAAGTTGTCTTCCATTCGTTTCCTTCTTTGATTTACACAAGGTTGTAAGCTCTCCTTAGATCAATCTTTGTACAGATTTTTGCACGTCCAAGTTGTTCCAAAAGACTAGAGATCAAAGGTAATGGATAGCGATTCTTCTTTGTCACCTTATTGAGACCTCGATAGTCCACGCACATCCGTAGTGAGCCATCGTTCTTCTTCATAATTAAGATTGGTGCCCCAGGTGGCAATTTTGAATGACAAATGAAGTTCTTGGCTAGGTTCTTGTCAATGTATTTCCGCAACTCAGCCAACTTCGTCTGTGATAGGTTGTAGATTGGGCCAAAAGGGAGTTGTGCTCCTTCTTGCAATTCTATGGCACAATCATATGATCGATGTTCTGGTAGCAAATCAGCATTCTTCTTTTAGAACACGTCTTGAAAATCCTTGTATTGTTCCGGTATTCCTGTTGTTGAAATCTGCTCTCCACTAGTTAGAGCCACATAAATGACCAATGGTGTGCCTTCCTTACATGATCTTACAAACGTTCTTGCTCCAATAAATAAGGATTTTTTGGTTTGGGATCTTCTTCCAGGCTTGTCTTTAGGTTGTTCTATGAAAAATGTTATCCTCCGCAACCTCCAACCTATGGATGGATTATATTTTTTCAACCAAGAAAGACCAAGAATAGTAGGATTTGATGGGGTGCTAATAATGTTGAAAACAATATAACTAATATGGTCTTTAAACGTCACTTCTATAGGTTCTGATTCATGGGTGACACTACCAGATAATAAAGGTCATCCATCTATTATTTCTACGTGAACAGGTTTGAATTTTTGTACTAGGAGAATTTTGTGACGCTTAGCAAATTCTTGGTCTAAGAAACAAGCAGATGCTCTTGAATCTAATAAGGCTAAGGTTTTTAGTTTTTCAGGACCAAAAGACAAAGGAATTGTAAAACAACGGGCAGGTTGAGTAGAAAGAGAGGAACCTGGTTTTGATTTGTCCAGCCGCATGGTTCTTATTGTAGCTGGGCATCCTTGTTTTCCTGAACAAATGCACCTCTATTCTTGATGCTGTGTCCATTTTGCTTCTTCGGATAGTTTCTAGCTCTATGGCCTTCTCTACCGCAATAAAAACACAAATCTTTCTCCATACACTGCTTCTTTTCTTCTAAAGTAAGGGATTTGACACGTACCGCATCAATCTGCTTGTCTTTTGTCTCCACTTGTGAATTTAGGCTACTTGCCAATATAATTGTACCATGATGACTTTTATATTGTGTGGAGTGTTGAACTTGGCGACGTTGAAATAGGCGATTATCACACTTTACAGCTTGGCTAATGGCTTTATTGAGCGTTTGTAGATCAGGAAGAGATAATAACAAATCCTTCACGTCGTCCCTTAGACCCCAATAGAATTGGCTCATCAATGCTTCTTCATCCCAATTGATGTCGCATGCCAATTGCCTGAAATCCGATGCATAGACTGATGCAGAGCGAGTCCCTTGTCGTAGTGATCGAATTTTTGTTGTAGCCCACCGAGCCTTGTCATGCTCACCAAATGCTTCTGCAAATGCCTCCAAAAAAGTCTCAAAGTTGTTCAAAATCGGTGATCTTTTTTCAAGTAGAGGAGCAAACCACGATAAAGCTTGTCCCGTAAGCAAAGTTCCAACCAATCAAACGCGTGATTCCTCCGTCGGATAACGTTCGGGTTGTAGAGCTGTTATTAATTTGATTTGATTGATGAAATCTTGAAACTTGGAGCATGTGCCATCAAACTTGTTTGGAAGGCTAATACAAGGTTCCTTTCATTGTGGAAGTAATGGTTCTCGTTGAACCACAAGTAAAACTGCTTCTTTTGGTGCAGAAACTCAAGGCTGATGAAGCCCAGATTGTACTATTCTAGATGCTCCATCATTATGAAGTCTTGCAAAGATTCCTTCCATCACCGTAGTTCTCTGTGATAACGTAGCAAGAGCATTCATAATGGCATCCATCTTGGATTCCAAACTTTCACTCATATTAATATCTTGACTTCCAACCATTCTAAGAGAAAGGAAGTAATTGTTTCTACAAGGAAGAAATATTGGTTTAGAAGAGGGTACTCCGCAACCTCTAAAACGCCTTAAAACCTTCAAGAAGAGGGGTAATCCACTCTCTCCAAGAAAAATAAGACTCCAATATTATGACAAAAAGATATCAGTTTAGAGGAGGGTAATCCGCAACCTCTTAAATACTAGTGTACCTTCAAGAAAAGGAGTAATCTACATTCCAACAAGAAGGAACTAACTCTGATATCCAAGGTGAGAGTAGTCTCGACAAACTATCATGGTCACAAATTATAGACTTGAAGTCTAAACAAGAAGTTCAAGAAGAACTGGCAGGATCTAGATTAATATCACGGACACAAAATATAGACTTGAAGTCTAAACAAGAAGTTCAAGAAGAACTGACAAGAATTGGATTAATTAGATGAGTGCAAAAACAACACCAGAGAGGTGAGCTAGAGCTCCAAGAGATGTGTTGTCGAGACTGAAGAACTCTTCAGCCTTGACTCCAATATATACTCCTACCTAAAAAGCTTCTCAAGCAGCTTCCTCCAACTAGGGAGCTTTTCAAGCAACTTTTACTAATTGGAAAGATATTAGAAGGCATTGGAAGATTCTAGAGAGTTTTAAGAAATTTCTAGAATGTTCTAGAAGGTTCTAACAAGTATGTCCTTGACACTAGGAAGATATTAGAAGGCTTTGAAAGGTTCTAGAGAGTTCTAGAAAACTTTTAGAATGTTCTAGAAGGTTCTAACAAGTATGTCCTTGACAGATACCCAGTGTGTTCTATAATAGAAGGCCACGTCATACAACTTATTGATGAATCTAACGTGAAATATCTGGGATGGGGAGTTTAGAAGAAATAATTTGGTCTTTATTATGGCAGAGGAACAAAGAGATAGTAGTAGATACTACAGTGGAGCATCACCAATGCAGCTTGATCCTGCTACAACTCAAATGTTTCAAGCATTTGCTCTTTATATACAGCAACAATAAGCAATGGAGTATAAAGAGGCTATGGCTATCAAAACCTTATAATC
Organism: Physcomitrellopsis africana; assembly: GCA_036785485.1. NCBI lineage: Eukaryota > Viridiplantae > Streptophyta > Bryopsida > Funariales > Funariaceae > Physcomitrellopsis > Physcomitrellopsis africana. The sequence continues at coordinate 208,833 of JAWRVF010000410.1, read as the reverse complement.
TATTCTTGGTATATTGGATCAGTTTGATGGAAAAAATATTTCAAAGTATTTGAAGTATTATTCTTGGAAGATGGAGCTTAATAAAGTACCAAAGAAAGAGATGATCCTAACATTTGAGCTAGCAGTTGTATTTGAATTCTGTGGACATATAAAAGGGATTATTCAAATTCATAGATCAAATTGGGAAGATTTTACCTTTCAGCTAAGAGAAGAGTATTCTTTGGAAGATGCTGAAAGGGTGACAAAAAAATCACTTATGGAATGGGTTAACAAATCCAAGAAGGAGTTGGTTGCAACAGAATTATTTTGGGAGTTTGAAAGGCAATTTCTTCAATTGTCTCGGGTGGAAAAACTTACACTTGAAAATAACAAGGTAGAGCTATTTCTCTAGTCAGCCAATAGTGAGTTACAAAGGGAGTTGGAATTATTATTAGAAGATAATATATAAGACAATGGACTTACTATTGATTAGAAGAAGGTCTTGGAAGCAGTAGGTATACTTGTTAAGAGAGAATATCAGAGAAGCAAGATAGTAGTAAGAGAAGGAACTAGGCCTCTTTCAATTTTAATATCTCAAGGCCAAGTATCAGAACTTGTTATATCAGTAAGTACTATTCCAATTCCTATGTCCACAATTATACCACAAAAAGATGCAATTGAGGAGTTAGTGAAAGGAATGAAAGACTTACAAATTAAATTGGCAAAGCTAGAGAAAAAAGGAAAGAGAATCTGAGATCAAACCTGCATTGAAGCAAGTATATATACAGAGGTATATTTGGTGCGATACTATGGAGCATCCTTAGAAGGAGTGTGAAGATTTTGCTAATTCTTTACACTGAGGAGTAATTTTATAGAAGGATGGAAAGATTGTACTGCATAACATAGGTGAGTTTCTCAAAACTAGCTTTGTAAAAAGAAGGATGAAAAAGGTTTTAGAGGACTATCTATCACGACATACTATGGCATGAAGGAAAGCCACCACTTACGGCATAAAGGTTATAAGAGAGAAAGAAGATGGTTTTGACAAACATGTAGACATGGGGGATTTATGGAATCATGCAATCACCAGCATGAATAAGGGAAAGACATCAAGACAAGAATTACTCAATACAGCTACAATAATCAAGAATGCTATAGGATGGGATGACCCTATTGATACTATGTTTGTACATGCTTATATGGCAAAATCCCACCATAAAAATTTGATGGATATGAAGAGGAGAAGAAATATAGTAGAAGAAAACTTTGAGAAACCAAATAATAAGAAAAGACCTCAAAGAGATGAAGAGAGAACACAGAATAAAGGGATATCTACACCACAAGATAATAGATCATCTAAGAATAGACCATCAAAATCATACTTTGGAGATATACCATTACCAAAAAAAAAATGGGAAAAAAGGATGGTAACAGATAAAAACAAAGAAAAGGATAAGCTTGTTGTCTATAAGCTGCAAACAGATATAGAAGCAACTATAGATTTGAAGGGGGTATTGGAGGAGAGGGTGTTGAATGCCAAAATTGAATTCACGTTATGAAAAATTTTGGGCATTATAAAGAAAAAATTTCATAATGTCATTATAGACACTATCAAGCAAAAAAAATAATTGATAGGGGAGTGTGCAATGTCCAATGCACTAGATACAACATTAATAAAAGAAAAAGAGTTGGAATTGGCTAAATATTGTTTCAATCAAAAGGATCAATTTTCCTTGGATGAGGATAAGCTTGATGACAAAGGTCCTAGTCAATACTCTAAGAAGCATTGGGCTAGAGCCACTACAGAAACTTTGGTGAAGGTGGAAGACTTGACAGATCCAATAGTTGCTCTTATTGACCATGGATTTGAAATCAATATTATGTCTAAAGACATTTATAAATGTGGGAGGTGGCCTATTGACACTAAACATGGTTGAGTTATCCGAACAACAAATAACACATGTGGATATCTTTATGGTGCTTGTCTAGATGTAAAGGTAAAAATTGAAGATGTATCTACTGAATGAACTTCTTTGTTTAGAACAATACTTCTTATCCAATAATTTTTGGACAACCGTATATTATTGTTCTAAGGATAGAAACTAAGGTATTAGATGATGGATCTGCATGTGCTCGCATTAGAAGCCAAGATAATAAACGAGCAGTGGAATTTTTAACAATACCTACTAATCATGAGCGCAATAGGAATTATCTACGAAGTGGCTCGTTATTAAGAATTGATGAAGAGTTTAAGGATTTTTGCAGGGTACCACTATAGAGCGAGGATATGGTGGTACATCAGAGAAAGTACTCTCGCAATGAGAAGAAAGTATTTTTTGTACATGAGTTGTAGAAATTTTTAAGAATGGATTTGCTATACATATGCAAATTAATGACCTACAAAAATGAGAGAAAATGATTGTGAGAAAAACAAAAAAAGACCTAAAAAGAGTGGATGTGCTTGATGAAGATGACAAGATAATAGGTATATATACAGAAACAGGTTTAGAAGATATGTTGGAAGAACTTATAAAGGTTGAAGTAACAAATGAAGATCAAGTACTGCAAGTACATTCAAGAGAGCTCTATTCAATTATACAAGCATTTCAAGGTTGTGAAGTCAAAGTTGAAACTAGGTACAAAATTGTAGAAAGAAAAATAAAACATGTAGCTACACCATTGCCTAGTGATTCAAACCACCAAGTTCAAGAGGCTTCAAAGGAAAAGGGGTTTACGAAATCTTGATCAAATTGGCCATAAGTTTACACAAAGTACATTCAAGGAGTTGAAAGTGGGATCCGTGGATTTTCTTCTACCTACCAAAAAAATAGAATTTAGAAAAATGTTGACGAAGCATGGAAAAGCTTTTGCTTTTGAACCTTCAAAAATTGGATGTGTGGATCCAAGTATTGTAGCATCAATGGTTATATTTACAGTTCTACATGCTCCGTGGGATCTAAGGCCAATTCTGTTACCTAGAGCGCATCTATCCAAACTTATAGAGGTGTTAAAAGAAAAGATATAGATGAAAATCTTAGAACCATCATTTGCACCATATTCTAGTCGTTGGTTTACAGTACCGAAGAAAAATGGAACTCTACGATTTATTCAAGATATGCAACCAGTGAATTAAGTGACCATTAGAAATATAAGAGTGGGACCAATTGTTGGAGAATTTGCTCAAGCATTTGCTGGTAGAGCCATTTATTCTATTAGAGATCTTTATTCTAGATATGACTAGTTGCAACTTGCAAAAGGAAGCAAGGATATCACTACTATGAGGACACCTTTAGGACTGGTGAAAATATATACATTACCACAAGGAGCAACAAACTTAGTTGTTCATATGATGAATGGGATAAATAAGGTACTCCGTGATTTTTTTTCAGAAAAGACTATGCCTTTTTTGGATGATATTCCAATAAAAAGGTATATAGAAGAAAAAGAAAAAAAGAAATAATGGATCAGAGGGGGTGTCGTAAATTTGTATCTAGTCACATTTTGGATTGTGATAAGATTTTATCACGGCTTGAAGAAGTCCACTTGACCTTATTAGGAGCTAAAACAACCTTTGGCGTTCGAGAGGTTGTTATTGTGGGGCATTTATGTGGATGGTTTGGTCGTAAATCAGACCCTACTAAAGTAGACGCCATACAACGGATGAAAGAAGTTTGTAGCTCACAAACACAGGTATAAAGATTTTTGGGAGCTTGTAAATTTTTTTGTATATGGATTCCACATTATACACATATAGTAGGTCCTCTCTATGGTCTGTTTCAAAAAAGGAAGAGGTTTAAATATGAAATGATACATATAGAAGCAATGCAAAGGTTGAAGCAATCATTATTTTTTCTATGTGTGCTACGTAGAGTAAATTGTGAGAATAGAAAACTGGTGATACTTATAATTGATATTAGTCCAATAGCTATTTGTTGGACATTGGGACAAGATGATGAAGAAGGGAATCTATTTGCTATATGATTTGGAGCCAAGGTATTAAGTGAAAGACAAAGGTGTTATCCACAAGTAAAAGGAGAATTATGGGGGGTAGTGACAGCTATAAAAATTGATAGAGATTATCTAATTAGACCATCAGTGATAGTGGAAACAGATTGTTTGCCACTATTGGGAATGATCACCAATTGTAATATCTTTGATATTGCTATGCTAAGGTGGATTGCATATATTAAATCTTTAACCTTTAATTCAAGTACATAGCAGGCAAAAATAATCCAATAGCGGATATGCTATCTCGGGCTAGATATGAATAGGAAGAAGATTTGATTGATGATATTGAGGATATAGGTATAACATTCTATTCTCGAATACAACAAAGAAAGAAGCAATATTCAAAACTATTCATATAAGAACTATATGAAAGAAATGGGTTAGATATTGGATACTATTTGAACATGCTATGAAGGCAACCAAGATGGAATGATATTTATTTCAAGCAAATTAGGTAGAAAGCCTACAACTACCTTTTACAAGATGGATACTTATAGAACCGATGTAAAAGGGACAGTGGTATACCACAAAGAATAATTTGCAAGAAGGAAATGCAAGAGCAATTGATTCAAGAATTCCATGATAGCTGGTCGGCTCGTCATAGAGGTATTTATGCTACCTTTAATAAGCTTAAAGAAAATATTGGTGGTGTAATATATATAGAGATCTAGTAAAGTTTGTGGAATCATGTCAAACTTGCCAAATATATTCAGAGATTTGACATAGAGACGGTGTCGTGGTGAAAGTCTTAGCCCTAAGAAACACTGGGTCTTTTGTGCCTCTCATTTCTCAAGTGCAAGATAAGATTCATAAACTTCATAAAATTGAAGAATTTATATAAAAACATACTTTATTAACCCTAACATATTCTGCATTTAGAAACCTGCCTTCAATTTTGCTCATAAATCCTAGGATATCACATCAATTGAAGCAAAATTTAGACACAAGGTACTTAAGAGAGTAAAGAAGCAAATCCCATAAACCTTTTGATTATAGCTCATGTGGTTAGAGAGAACCATGTTGTCAAAGTAATTCCTCCATGCTGCCTTTGATTCTGGACCCCCTTTGCTTCACACCTTCATTGCTCTTCATTAAAGAAGACCTAAGTGCTGAAATTTGGTAGGCTTATAGCTTATCTCATGTTGTAAACACCCTCCAAATATTGCTCCAAGAGCCTTCTCCAAACTTGAGTTATAGGTTCCATCCTTCTTCTTTAATTTTGCCTTCTAACAACTCTGGATCCGACTACAATTTTCCTCATAACTCCTCGAATATAACTCCAATAGCAATCAGTTTTTTACACAACTTAATAGACTCATATATCTACAAATTTCAACAAATTTTACTCAAAGTACGGTTTTGATCACAAAGATATGCTCCCTCAAACTTTACTGATTTGGAGATAGACCCCTGTCACTTTGAAAGAGCATAACATTTTATTTATAAGACTAATGAGTATCAAACTTACACTCATCTCTTCCTTAACTTACATAGATCATGTCTATCAAATTTCACACTCAAATTCGTCTCCTAAATCTCTTTATACCCAAAAAAACCCACACACATGCACTGCCCATACAAACCCTCAACCTTGCCTTCACTCTATTTCTCTTTTCATTCAAACCGGTTACAATTTCACTCATAACTCTTTGCTTAGAGGTCATATTGACTTGAGATTTTGACACAAAGTAGTTAACTCTATAAGGAACAAAAACCCAACAAATTTCGCCACTAAAGTCTAAGTGGTTTCCAAGAACCAAGGCCCAAAATTTAGTAACCCTCTCTGCCCTAGTCTTAAACACCTACACTTTTCACGACTCATATCTCCCTTGATACTTAATCAAAAGACATGAGAATTGTCTCTATGAGTTCCTTATCTTGTCTTCTACAAACCTACAAAAATTCGCACCTAAAATCCTCTCTAAGCTTCTTCTACACACAAAAACGTATACTGCCTATCAAAAAGAAATCCTATCTCTCCAAAAAAACTCTCCTCCTTCTTCACGACCCTTCCTTGTCATCTCCCTCCTGGTCTTCTTTATCCTCTTGGTCAAAAAGACCTCTTAGCCTATGTCTTTTCCACTTCCTCAACCTTTTCTTTTTTACTAACTTGAAGAAATTTCACTTTTCAAGGTAAATTTCCATTGTTTCTTCTTACTACTAATTTTCTATCAACCTTTCTTCTAATCTTAATCTTTTTATTTTAATGCATTCTTTTATGTTTTTCACACTATGTTTTGATTTACAACACGACAACAGGTTACATCCTACATGTCCTCTAGAAATATATTATAAATGGGTGGTGGATTTAATTACTATGCCTATGGGATTATGGCAAATGCGATACTTGGTTTGGCATGAGAAGATTTATCCAATCAGGTAGAGGAAAGAGCTCTACGAACAAAATCCACTGAAAGAGTTTGTAGATTTTTACTAGAGGATGTAATTTGTAGATACGGATGTATTGGAAAGATTATTCCTAATCGTGGAGAATTAGATACATATGAGGCAAGGAAATTTTTTGAAAGATGTGGGATCAAGCTTGCACTTATAACAACGTATAATCCAGAGGATAATGCCAAAAGTGAGCGAGGTCATCCTCCGATAGTAAAAGCCATTATTAAAGCATGTAAATGAAGGACAAAAGAATAGCCAAGATTATTACCATTTTTTCTATGGGCTAATCGTACTACTCACAATTCAGTAACTAGATATATGCCTACGGAATTGATATAAGAACAAAAGCCTATTATAACAATTAAAGAGCAAATATATACTTGGAATGTTTTATTTTGACAAGACAATGTGTCTAGAGAAGAACTTCTTGCACTTCAAATCCGTTAATTGGAAAGAAGACCTAAAGATATAAAAAAAGCAGTTGTTAAACTAAGGGAGGCACGAATCAAAAATAAAGATAGATTTGACAAGCGACATCGGTTAAGGCCAAAAGAAATTCAAGAAGGTGATTGGATTTTGGTATATGATAGTAGCTTGGATAACGAGCATATATTTTTAGAAAATTTTCTAAACACTGATTTGGATCTTATGTGGTTGTAAATGTTTTGAAAAATGCCACATATGTATTAAAAGAGCTAGATGGAACACACCTTAAAGTTCCAATTGCAAATAAATGCATAAAACTCTTCAAACAACGGGGCCAAGACATAACACATGAAGATATAAGAGAAGAATTTGACTTCTTTACAGATGAAAAAGAAGAACAGGATTTTAAAGAAGATATTGTTGAAGCAATAGTATGACGCCGACCACTACTTCAACTCTTCTTGGTGCATACCGGAAGATGCACAGGTTTGGAGAGAGTGGATGTTGTATTGTGGTTCGGCTACTATATAAAAAAATTATAAATGTATATTTAATATATAATTTATTACATAGCTAAATGAAAGCCATATCAGTGGACTTTTATTGATTATAGGATGTGGTTAGGTTGCTAGTTTAGAAAGAATCTATTAAAAGGATTATTATTAAGATTTATATAACCTTATTTTCTTTTTAGTAGTGACTTTTGAAGTTAATTTTATATTGATAGTAACTTGTATATATCTTAAGTCACCTATGTTAGACATTGGTGATCGTTAAGATCTTCTTTATTTCTTTTATTTAGTGCTTAAAGCACCAAGTATGTAAATCTTAAAAGAAGAAGAGTTAGAAAAAGATTTTTAGTATAAAAAGGATAGTTTGGCCATCCATGTGGATGAATAGAGATGGATGATAGAAATCTCTATTCTAATTGGCCAAAAATCATGCCCAATGGGCTTCAAGGAGGCTGCCCAAGGATTTATTAGGAGTTAGGGTTTGTTTTTTGAAAGGAGTCGAACATCAGAGGCTAGGATCATAAGGTTTAGGTTTTTGGATCTGATTTAGGTGCAAATTTTGTGTGATTTTCACTTTATATGAAGAAGTTATAGGCGCCCAAAGTTAAGGTGTTGATTTTGGACCTACTATCACTCTTTTGAATATAACTCGCGCATACAGAAAGAAATTGAGGATTGACGATTAGGATTGAAGAGAACACTTTCACAGCTATACTTTTTATATACAACTTGATAAAATCCAGGCTACGATGAAGGAGATATTGGGAGTTGAAGTTAGTGCTTACAAACTTAAGGGCAGTAAGTGACCTGCTTACATAGTGGTTACATTTTGAGCTATATCTTAGGCAATTTGATATATTTTTGGCTCAAATTTTTTGAGAAGTATATATATTTATATCACAAGATTATGTGCAAAATTTTTATGGCATCAGGGTTTTGGATTTGTGAGATATAAGAAAAATAGAGCTCGGGTGTCTCTGAGCTAGGGTTTTAAGCATCTACTAGGGATTTTGAGATATCAGACGATTGAAAACGAATTTATGGTTGATTTTTTCTTGTGGTGAAACTTAAGAAGATTTTCTATACTTAAAACTAAATTTTATAGAAACTAAACAATTGAATCAAGAGTTATTAGACTCTAAAGTTCAGCAAGAAATAAGTCCTTTTTGGTGAATAAAGTTTTTAAGGATTTTTGTAGAAATTTGAATCCTTTTTGTGCAAACTTACTTGAATACAAGAGGGTTTATATACATTACTTCTCTTTTGTAAGATTTTTGTATTATTTGTCCTTTTTATTGAGGACAAACCACTTGTTGGATTTTTGCCGTCAAATTTAAAATAAACTCTCCACAGCCAGGTACCCAGTGTATTCCTTGATAGAAGGCCACGTCATACGAAAGCGGGTGCTTAAAACCCTAATTTATAGATACCTAAGCACTATTTTTTTTATATCTCAAAAATCCAAAATCTTAATACCACAAAAGTTTTATTTATAATTTTGTAACATAAGAATACATACTTCTAAAATTTTTAAGCCAAAATCTTATCAAATTACTTAAGATATAGCTTTAAATACAAGTACTAATTAAGTGGGTCATTTAATGCTCTTTAATTACAAGTACTGGCTTCAACTTCTGATATCTCCTCCATTCTAATTTAGAATTTATCAAGCCATATATGTAAAATATAGCCAAAAAAGTGTTCTCTCCAATTCTAATTATTGATTCTTTATTGCTTTTTGTGTGTACAATTTATATCTAAAAGAGTGAAAATAGATACAATTTTGACACCTTAAATTTGAATGTCTATATCTCTTTCATAAAAGCTTTAAATCACTTAATTTTTGCACCAAAACCATAGCCAAAAACTTAAACTTATTAATCCTTACCTTTGATGTTTGAATGCCTTCAAAAAAAAAAAATCCTAATTCCTAATAAGGTCTTAGAAGTCTCCTTGAGGTCTATTGGATATGACTTTTGGCCAATAGGAATGGAGATTTCTATCATCCATCTCCATTCATCTATATGGATGGCCTAAATATTCTTTTTTATATTATAAATCTATTTTTAATCTTTTTTCTAAGAAGATTTACATAGTGTGCTGAATATCAAATAAAAGAAATAAAATAAGATTTCAAGGATCACAAATGTCTAATAAAGATGACTCAAAATATATAAAAGTTATTATTAATATAATATCAACCTAAAAATTATTATTTTTTAAATATAAATCTAAATATAGCCCTTTTAAATATATCTCTTCTAAACCAATAATCTAATCATATTTTATAATCAATAAAAATCTAATGATATGACTCTCACTTAGTTGTATAATAAATTATATATTAAATATATATATATATATATATATATATATATATATATATTCAATACTTTCACATAGTAGCCAAATTACAATACAACATCTATCTCTTTCAAACCTATACATCTTTTGGTATGCACCAAAAAAATTAAACTTGTAGTCAGCATCATATTATTGTTGTCATGGACATAAGATTTATTCGAATAATTATCTAATTAATATAGATAGATAGAAGTAGATAAAAATAAATAAATTTGATAATATCTTATAAAAAAGCTTCTTAAAAGCTTTATAAATGTGGATTCATCTTTATACATGTCTATAGGTGATTGGTAGGTGTCAAGGACATAAATTAAAATAGATGCATAAATTAGTAAAAACTATGTCAAAAAAAAATAATAGCTTAGAAATAAGAAAATATGTTATTCAAGAAGAAACTGGAATGGCTATTGCCAAAGATTAGAAAATACAAAAGACTCTTGAATTAGACTAGAAGGAAAAAAAGAATTGACAAGAATGAAGAAGGCTTTACTCTTGTCTTTATATATACTATCTACTTAAGAGTTATATGGCGGTGTTCTATAAAACCTCCAACACATGTCGAATTTGCAAGACAAATGTCAAACTTATAAGATAAGTTTCTTACATGTGCTCCACATATTTAGATATTAATATGTGTGACATGTGGCTAGCTTATTGGCTAAGTTTCTAACCGACCAATTACCTATAGACATGTATAAAGATGAAATTGTATCTACAAAGCTTTTAGGAAGCTTCTCTATAAGATATTATGAAATTAATTTATTTTTATCTACCTCTATCTATCTATGTTATCTAGATAATTATTAGAATAAATCTTAAATCCATAATATTATCTCTTTTTATAGGAACAAGTTCCATAAGAAGCAATGATTTAGTGTTGAAGAAGTATAAAATACGACAAATTATATTTGACAAATACTTTGATCTTTGTTCCCTTTGAAAGTAGTTGATAGGTTTTCTCAGCCATCAATAGTGATCTATACTAGGGCAAGAAGACCATTCTATTATGTGGTCATTATTGAGGCCTTTATAATTTCCTTCAAAAAAAATATTTAGAATACCATTAGAAGTAATTTCTACCTCTGAAAGTATGACCAAACATTGAGAGTCTCTTTCAAGGTCATGATATCAAACATATTATATCTCGCCATCAATCTAGGAAAGAACATCATATTTAAGAACCTTCATCTCTATTCCGTTGTCTTGAAGGTTGTGATAGTCGTAATGTCTCATACGGTGTCATGATACACTTAGGACAAGTGCATCAAAATTGAGTAGGTATGTATAAAAACTATAGTATAAAAATGATTAATATGGAATTGATTTCAAAATTATACTTGAATAGGATTAAAATGGATTTAGTTCCAAAATTATAGTGTAAATAGGACCACAATGGAGTTAATTCCAAAATTATAATGTGAATAGGATTAAAATGGAATTAGTTCCAAAATTATAGTATAAACAAGATTAAGATGGAGTTAGTTCTAAAATTATAATGTGAATAGTATTAAAATGGAATTAGTTCCAAAATTATAGTATAAACAAGATTAAGATGGAGTTAGTTCTAAAATTATAATGTGAATAGGGATATAATAGAGCTAGTTCTAAAACTATAATGTAATTAGGATAAAATAGAATTAATTCCAAAACTACATTGTGAATAGGGATAAAATAGAACTAATTCAAAAATTATAATATGAATAGGGATAAAAATAGGTAAGATCAAATCATAAAATATTTCAGGGTTTTAATTAAAGAATTTTGATATCAAAATATCAATCAAAGAATCTGAAGGTATCAAAGTATCAACCAAAGGATCTTTGATACTAAGGTATTAATTAAAAAAATCTTTGATATCAAGGTATTAATTAAAAAAATTTAGATACCAGGGTATCAACAAAGAAATCTTTGATATCAAGATATCAACTAAAAAAATCTTTGATACCAAGGTATCAACTAAGAAATCTTTGATATCAAGGTATCGATTGAAGAATTTTTGAAATCATGATATCAAGTAAGAAATCTTTAATTTTAAGATATTAATTAAGAAATCTTTGATATCAAATTATCAACTAAAGAATCTTTGATATCAAGTGGGACGATGCTGCACCCATCAGTCAATTTTTCTACGGATTACAATATGAAGTGAAGAAATTGATGCTGAACTTATCCAATCTTCAAACTTTGAGTCAAGCAATAGATTTTGCGATGCAGTGTGATAATCGGCTTTTTGAATTTTGATTTGAAAGTCGTACAAAAGAATCTTAGCGACATTATAATTTAGTGGCAATACCAATGTCTTCTCAATATATATCTTCAGAAGTTGAGGACATGCAAATTGATGCTATACGTTTCAAGCCCTTACTGAACAAGAAAAGACTCGACATTGTCAATAAGGATTATGCTTAGATTATGGAGAACCTAAATACACTGCTCAAAATTGTCCAAAGAAACGACGCAACCACAAGATGAGGAGTACGATTGTCAAAGAAGACAATATGTCGGAAAACAAATTTGTACAGCCACAATAAGGACCGTATGGCTAAGATCTTGTACAATTTCTAATGAAGGTCCTATCCTCTCCTCACAACCATCTCCTTGTTTTATAATAGATGTGTATTTAAGATCTAATAATTACAAAGCCTTTACCTTAATAGATTCAGAAGGCTCGGCTTGCTTTTTAGATGAAGGATTTGCTATAGCCATAGAATACAGATAGTACAAAAATCTAAACCCGTACACGTAGAAGTCATAGATGGTCGTCCTTTATCTTCTAAAGATGTTACTTATAAAACACTTCTTTTAGATATAGTAGTAAATGGCCATAATAGTTGCGTAATTTTTAATATAATTAGATTTCCCTCTAGTCTAATTATTCTAGATCTATCATGGTTAGAAAAACACAACCCTAGAATAGATTGGATTTCTCGTATTTCGAACTTATCTAAAAGTATAGCTAACAATGTAGTTAATCAAATAAGAAATCATAAGTCTAGAAGAATTAAACTTGCATTTGTAGGTGGAAGAGCTTTCTTGCATGCTGCAAAAGAAGGATCACCTTTTGTCATTTATGCTACACCTATTTTCAATGATACAAAGACTTCAAGTAGCATTCCAAGTCAATATCAAGATTATCAAGACGTTTTTGAAAAAAAAATTACAGATATTCTTCCGGAGCATCATCCATATGATTGTTTAATCGACCTTAAAGAAGGAACTCAGCTACCATTTGGACCAATCTATAATTTATCACAAGATGAATTGGCTGAATTCAAGGCGTATATTGACAAGAATTTGGCCAAGAATTTCATACGCCATTCTAAATCTCCACCAGAAGCTCCAATTCTATTTGTGAAGAAAAAAGATGGATCATTGCGGATGTGTGTTGATTATCGAGGACTCAACAAGATCACAATGAAGAACAGATATCCATTACCTCTAATATCAGGACTCCTTGACCAATTGAATCAAGCTAGGATCTATACAAAAATAGATGTAAGAGAAACATACAATCTAGAACGCATCAAAGAAGGAGATGAATGGAAAACTACATTTCAAATCAAGCACGGACATTTTGAATATAATGTCATGCCTTTTGGACTTATGAATGCACCAACTGCTTTTCAACATCTCATGAATGATATTTTTTGTGAATTCCTAGACAATTTTGTCGTTTGCTATCTAGACGACATTTTGATCTATTCTAAAAACATAGAAAGACATGAAATCAATGTTTGTCAAGTATTACAAAAACTTAGAAATGTGGGATTGTACGCCAAGATGGAAAAGTGTGTATCTCACACTACTCAAGTTGATTTCTTAGGATACATCATTTCAAATGATGGTCTCATGATGGATTCTAAAAAAGTCCAAACAATCATGAATTGGAAGATTCCAAAGACGATAAGAGATGTCCAATGCTTTTTGAGATTTGCCAATTATTATCAGATCTTCATCAAAGACTTCTCTCGTGTTGCGACTCTACTTACACATTTGACTTGTAAAGACAAACTCCAATGGAATCAAGAAGCGGAAGTAGCATTTGAAGCTTTGAAGACATCATTTGTTATTCCACCAATCTTATATTGTGTAGATTTTTTCAAGGCATATTTTATGGAAATAGACGCATCAAACTTTGCTTTGGCTACGATTTTGTCACAAATGGGAATAGATGACAAACTTCATCCAGTAGCTTTTTATTCAAGAAAATTCTTAATAGCCGAGATCAGTTATGAGATCCACGACAAAGAACTTCTTGTAATCATGGATTCTTTTCAAGAATGGCGTCATTATTTAGAAGGCGCTTAAAGTCCAGTCACCATGTATACGGATTACAAGAACCTCAAGTATTTCATGTTGGCATACGTGTTGAATCGTTGTCAAGCTCGTTGGAGTATGTCTTTGTCAAGATTCGAGTTCATTATCACTTATTGGCCAAGAAAACAACAAGATTTGTCCGATGCCCTTTCTAGACGTTCTTATTTTGCACCAAAAGAAAGAGATGCACCTTTTGAGCAACAAAGAATAGTCCTCTTGAAACTAGAGCAGTTTCATCTTCGAGCAATAAAATCAACATTGACTGTTGATTCAACTTTTCTCAAGCAAATTCAGTCAAGTATGTCCTTAGATCCTCTTGTTCATGATATCAAGAATAATTCTTCCAAGTCTCATGATTCTTCTAAATTTGAGTTCAAGAACAATCTCCTATATTTCGAAGGACGTCTATATGTTCCAAAAGGAGAAGCACGTTTACATGTTCTTCAAGCACGTCATGATTTTCCCGCGACAGGACATTTTGGATACAATTAGACTTTGGAACTTATATCAAGAGATTTTTGGTGGCCTCAAATGTGCAAGGCAGTCAAAGAATTTATACAATCATGTGATATCTGCTCAAGATCAAAGACTCCTCATTATCGATTTTTTGGGCTTCTTCAGCCATCACTTATTTCAGAACAACCATGGTCTTCTATTTCTATGGATTTCATCACAGATCTTGCAAGCTCAAGATCTTATGACTCTATAATTGTGATAGTAGATCGGTTCACTAAGATTTTGTTCACAGAGATTTTGTTCACCCACATGCAAAATTCTTCATATCTCATAACTCCAATATTCAAACATCTCAAAATTTGGTATGTAGTTTTTTATTATAATAATACACATCCTTAGAAATTTTGAGCCAAAAAATTGTCTAAGAGAGTAAGATATGGCTCAAACCATCACTATGAACAAATAATAAATTTACTTCCCTTGGAATTGGATGTGCTAACTTCAACCTACAATATCTCCTTCATTCAAATTCCAAAGATAATTATTTCTTCACAAAAAGTGTAGATCTTAAAATCGCCTTTTCAACTGCATCTCTCGATCTCCAAAAGCCCTTGTATAACTCCGTATATCTTGAAAAGAGCGACAATATATACCAAATCTTTACCTTAATTTTAAACAACTATTTCTTTCTCATCTTAACTCCAAATTCCCTAATTTTTGCACATAGATTATACCTAAAATCCTAATCTTTCTAATCCAAATTGTGTTCTTCAAATGGGTTCCTCAAAGTTACTCCCGACCTCAAGAAGGCGGCGGACAGCCCCTTGAAGCTCATTGGGCATGACCACCCACCAATGGGGGTGAAGGCCCCCATTCCTATTCTTCATCCATCCATTTTTTTACATTAGTGGTTTGGATTTTCATCCTTAGGACCAATTTCAACTCTTAGAACATTATATTAAACATCTAAATTCCATATAACTTAAATACTGTAGCCAAAAAAAAGAATAATCAAATATAATTTCTATCAACTCTATCTAAATTAGTTTACTAACTATTCTAGAACTTATTAATATTATAAGTAATTTAGTTAGTTTTTACACCTTATAACTATTTATAATACAACAACGCATAAACAAAGTCTTGGAGCAATATTTAAGGTGTACCATCAACTACCAACAAGATGATTGGATATTTCTTTTGCCATTGACATAATTTGCTTATAATAATACAATACATTCTTCTACGCAACAAACACCTTTCTTTGCCAATTATGGTTACCACCTACAACTTGATGCTTTTGACTTTTCAAAAGTTGATAATCCAGCAACAAAAGTTTTGGCAAATCGTTTGTCAGAGCTACATGCAATAATGAAGGTGCAATTAAAAGAAGCTCAAGAACGACAAAAAATAAATGCAGATGCGTATCGCAAGGAACAACTACAATTCAATGTGGAGGACAAAGTATAATTACTTTGTCGCAATATCAAGACTACTCGTCCTTATGATAAGTTGGACTATTGTAGGCTTGAACCTTTTCCTATTTCTGAACAAATCAACCTAGTTGCATATCGATTACACCTATTGGAGTCCATGAAGATTCATCATGTATTTCATGTGTCACTACTCAAGCTATACAAGACAGTGGATATACAAAGAAGAAGACAAATGCCACCGCCTCTTGTAGAAGTGGACAACGATGAAGAATTCGAGGTTGAAGAGATTTTAGATTGAAGGTGGCACCAAAATCAACTGAAACATCTTGTGCATTGGCGTGGATATGATATTAGTGAACGCACATGGAAGCCGTCAAAGAATCTAACAAATGCATCAATAAAAGTTAATGCATTTCATCGACAACATCCATCAAAATCAAGATAAATACTCAAAAAAATCTTTGCTATAAAGCAAAGCAGGTTCTATAGAGGTTTTATCCTATCTTGTATCATTGTTTGTCATTAGATTTATTTGTGCTAAAGAGATGGAGGATTAATAACCAGCAAATTTAGCTCAAGAGCCATCATTTGCTAATTTATCGGACGAGACATTACGACTATCACAACCTTTAAGACAACAGAATAGAAATGAAGACCTTCAAGAACGACATGTCATTTCCAGGATTAATGGCAAAATACAACGTATTTGGTATCACAACCTTGGAAGAGACTCCCAATGTTTGCTGATATTTTTAGAGGTAGGACCTACTCCTGATGGTGTTTCTAATATTTTCTTTGAAGGAAGTTATGAAGGTCTCAACAATGATCAAATAAGAGGGTGGTCCTCTCGCCCTGATATGGGACATTATCGATGGCTGAAAGGACCTATCAACTACCTTTGAAAGGAACAAAGATCAGAATATATGACAAGCACAATTTGACGGATCCTGGACTTCCTCAACATATAGTCACTGCTCCTCGTGGAACTTGTCCCTAGAAGGGGAGATAATGTCACGGACATAAGATTTATTCCTTTAAATTACCTAAATAATATAGACTAATAAAAGTAGGTAAAATAAGTTGATTTGATAATATCTGATAGAAAAGCTTCTTAGAAGCTGTATAGACATGAAATCACCTTTATACATATCTACAGGTGATTAGTAGGTTAAAAACTTGGTCAACAAGCTAATCACATGGCACACATGTTGGTAGCTTGTAGAACAAGCTAGCCATGTGTCACACATGTTGGTAGCTTGCGGAACAAGCCAAGTATGTGGCGCACATGTAAAAAACTTGTCGTGCAAGTTTGACACGTGTCTTGCAAATTAGACACGTGTATGAGGTCTTATAGAATATTGCTACATAGCTCTTAGTTAGATAATATTTATAGAGGCAAGAGTGAAGCCCTTTTCACTCTTGTCAACTCCTTTCCTGGTTTTAATCTAGTTTCAAGAGTCTTCATGTTTCTAGTCTTTGGCAGTAGCCATTCCAATTTTCTTTGAATATACATACTTTCTTATTTCCATTTTGTGATTTTTCTTTGATACAATTTTTATTAGATTATGCATCTTTTTCTAATTCATGTCCTTGACAATTATAGTATGCATACCGGATGTCCCCATGGCCATGGTCTATCATGCCTATGATTGTTATAGGTAACTTCATAAATAAATCCACTACCTTGTTCTTATGTGAAAAATATGGAGAAAAAATCTTTAAGTGATCCATCTTATTATGGATAATATAGATTGACTTATCAAAAAATGTCTTAGAAGAGACTTGATTTGTATAATAAATTTTTTTGTGTGATCTTTGAGTAGAGGTGTGTCCATCTAGTTTTTTTTGCCACAGATCCCAAGCTTGTGAACCATGAGTGCACACGCCCTTCAATTGCTTTAGCATGTCATATTGTCTATAGCACAAAAAGTTGTCTCAACGCTTCTTTGAAGAATATTCTAAGAAGGACTAATTTCAAATTCTATTGAGTCTATTAGCTAAAATATTAGACAAATTGAATTACGTATTGACCTCATTGATCTCCAACAATGCTTTTTTCCAACACCATGATGAAAAGAGGCACCTAAAGACAATATTTTCTTCAAAGTCCAACATTTTTGTCTTGTAGAGCATGTGATCCGTATTATTCTCTAATATGAATTATAGTGTAGAAGTTGCCTAAAGGGTATGCGTGCGTGGCTTCTTTGGCCCTAAGTTATCATATTGGCAGTATGCATATTTGATTTTATATAATTTTTGTATTGCTAATATATCACTCTAGTCACACCCATGATGGTGTATTAAGCAAAAGGACACATCTCAATTCCTACCAAGATAATCATCTCACAAACATTTGTGTTGTAATAAATTTGTTTGTGTATATTTAAGAGACAATGTTTACAAAAATATATGTCACCTTTTAAATATATTTGAGACCGCACATCACAAATCTTTACTCTAGGAAATGGTTGTAGGCAGTTCTTTTCACAACAAACTTTACTAGTCATTCTATTAATAGCTTTTATGGAAAAAAAATGGTCATTTTTAGAAGGCCATTCCAATTCTTTTCTTTACCTAATACTCTCATATAGACGCTTTTCAAATTGCCCATGCCTTTGAAAAGCAATGACAACCAAATTGTAGATATTCCTTTCTTCATGGTGGAATAAGTTGGCTCCATTGAGATATATATAAAAGATATGTCAGGAACATAATGAGAATATCTATTTTGATGAGACTTCCTCTTCAAAAAGTCATTCTGCAATTTGAATTGCTACATGGATATTGCCAAAAGGCCTTCTATTACTATCGACTATCAAATCTGCATCCACATTATGATAGATTCATTTTGCCACATCTTCACCAGCTTCATTTGTGAGGGTCACGTACTTTGTTATTCAAGCTTTTTGTGGCAAACCTTCATAGACTACAACTCTTATAGATAAAGACAACACATCAAATCCATACTTGTTCCTTTCAAGATTCACTATTTTGAAGCACAACACATTGAAGTAGGCATCAAGATGTAGAGAACTTGGATTTTAGCTATAATAAGAAGTAAGCAGATTATCAAGCAAATTTTATAATTATCTTAATTTTAGAATCTCTACCATGAAAAAAGAAACATTAAGAAAGTTGACTGATCCTATACAACTTAAGAGAATAAGTGCATTGTCAATTTAATAATAGCTTGGTCTAAAGGAGGATGGTAATAAAGAATGGATGATTCAGCTTCTAGTTATGAGGAGGATTTCATGTTTTCATAATACAGCGGCAAGCATTTGCAATTTGGTGACCATATGTATATAACAAAATAATAAAACAAAGAAATTATGACACATATCAAGAATTGCAGAAGGATTTTTTAAAGAGTGGAATATAATATCTTTGGTTGGAATATATCAAAAATGCAATGATGGAAGTCTACTTCTATATAACAAATTTTGTGATCAGAATATCATTCAGATCAATAGAAAATATAAATGTTATTAATAATTCATTCTGTTCAAGTCCATTGGTATGGAAAGAGACTAGATGGATTCATGATGTTAAAGGTAGAATTAGATATCATCAAATAAACATCCTTGACTAAAGGATACAATCCACATCTATTATAATATTCAAGTACAAAGCAAAAAATTTCTTCTTGTATAGGATTTATTTAAATTTAATCTTTTTGTAAATAAATATCTTTGATTTGAACAAAATGATATGAGATGAATTTGTTAACTATAGAAGAATGAATTCAATACTAATCAAGAAGGTAAATAGCAGTATTGGCGTCTCAAGATATTGAACGTTGTTAATAATTATCTTTGACTCAAGGATAATATCAATATCTTTTATAACAATCAATGACTCCACAGGAATTTCTTCCAATCAAGTATATAGTATCTATACATATTCTATTCTAAAAATAAATAAATAAATAGATATATTACTTAATTCAAATATAAGAAATAACTTTGAATATTTAAATAATAAACATCTAGTAAGATAATACTACATATATAATATATACATATATATATTATATATTATATATTATATATTATATACAATGCACTATATGTTGCATATAAGATATCATATATTGACAATAGTATACAATGTACTACATACAGTAAATCGTCTCGCAAATAGGGCACGTCTTGGGCCGCTTGTATTGTAGCTGATGCAGTCTTCTATCGCCTATTTCTTATAGTGAACCATCTTGCAAGTAGGGCAAGTCTCGGGCCACTTGTATTCTAACCAATGCAATCTTATATTGGCCATTTTTTACTTTCTGTCCATGTTGCATTTTTTCACTCCGTTTCCCTCGTTCTGCCTCCCTTGCTCCACAATCCTCACGTTCCGACTCCTCCCTTCACTTCCATCATTCCACCATTCTCTCTCGCTTACAAACAGTGCTCTTTGGAGCATTGATCAAAGTTCTACTCCTGTATTTTGTTTGCTTGAACTCAACAAGTTGTCTTTGTTGGTTTGAGGTCTGGTGAGTAAGAAGTCGCCTTTCTTACTTGCACAGGTTGACCTCATGAGCGGTGTCATATCATAATTCTATACAATATATAAAATCTAATCAAAATATATAATATATTCATAGATTCTAATATGTGTTAGAATAGTTAGAAAAGTAAATTAAAAGAAGTTGGTGTAAGAAACTTTATTTTAGATTTTTATTTAACTTGATTATGTCTTTTAAATTATATAGAATCTAAATATTTAGTATAAAGCTTTGACATGCAATTGAGGTCCAAAGAAGAAGAATTAAACTACTAAAAGGCTTATTTGGAAGGATGAAGACAAATTGTGGATGAATGAAGGCAAGGGGTGAAGTTCTTCATTCCTATTGGTCAATGGTCATGCCCAATAGGCTTTGAGGAAGTTGCCTACAATAAGAATAAGGATTTTGGTGACTTGAAGAAGAACATTCAAAAATCATTGACTAGGATTAAAAAGCTTATTTTTTGTATTATAATTTTGATATAAGAATTAAGAGATTTGGAGTTTTTATGAGGGAGGAGTAGGTGCTTGAAGTTAAGGTGTACAAATAGTACCTACTATCACTCTTTTAAAGATTTGAGGAGTTGTATGAAAGCTTTTGGAGATCGGGAGATATAACGAGGGAGATGATTTTAAGATCTATATCTAATGTGGAAGAATTGCTACATTTGAAGTTCTAAAGAAGGAGATATTGGGAGTCAAATATAGAAGATTGAATTCCAAGGTAGTAAGTAGGATGTATTGTTGATAGTAATGGGATTTGCCATGTTTTGAGTTTGTAAATGAATTTTTGTTTATAAAATTTTAAAAAGATATATTATTATATTAAAAAGCTATATATAAAAGTTTTATAGCATTTTGACTTTTTTTTTGTGAAATATAAAGAATTGAATACATATATATTTGTAAATTAGGATTTGAAGCTACTGTTAGGGTTTTAGTGATATCTAAAGATTAGTAACGATTTAATAGTTGAAATTAGTGGTGACTATTGTTAAAAATATATCAATATTTAATATAAATTTTGAGTGAATTTAGATAGTTGGATTAAAATTTATGGATTATTAAAGTCTAGAAAAAATTCCCTTCTTATGAGGGAATGAGGATTTTAGAATATTTATTATATTTTGAGTGTTTTGAAGAAATAAGACTTATATATTGGATGTAATAGTCTTATGAAGATCTCTTTTATATAAATTTGGAGGTTTTATTATACTTGGATCTTGGTTGAATAATTAGTGACAGCCAGAAGCCTAGCGCTTTTTGAGGCAAATTTTCTCTACAATGACAATGGACAAACGAGGAGCAAGAATTCATGTTTATTTTGTCATCCAACAAGGAACAATAGTGCCATGCACTTTGAAGTTCTGATTGCATCAAACTTTGATAAAAACATGATTGTGGTGTCGGGTAGAGAGAATTTGCCTTGAGAACACATCGGATTCTTAGCTACTACTAGAACTAGCAGGGATCATGAGAGGAAGCCGTACAAGTATCTTCTATACTTATATAATATTAGAATGTAATCCTTGAAATAGTACTTGTCAGGGATGCAAGATAGCAAGTTAGTCAAGAACCAAGGAGAAGAATTCAAAATCAGAATTATTTCAAGAACAAAGAACTGAATGGACAAGAACAAGAACTAGATGAAGAATAAGAAATTGGATTAAAATCAAGAACAAGGCAACACTCTGGATTGCTCCAAGACTTGTGTTGATAAGACTAAGGTGCTCCTTAATCTTGCCTCTTATTTATACTATAAAGCCTTATATCCTATTGGACCTTCTAAAAAGTCTACGGGAGGTCTTGGAAGATTGAAGAAGATTTTTAGAAGGTCCTAAGAATATCTTAGAATATTTTAGAAATTTGAGGAAGATTTTGGAAGACTCTAAAAAGTCCACGAGAGATCTTGGAAGGTTGAAGAGGATTCTAAAAGATTCTAAAAGATTCTAAAAAGGTATAGAAGATTCTAGAAGATTACAAAAAAATTTAGTAGTAGCTTAAAGTATATCCATGACATCACCTTCCCTTCAAGCGACAAGTTTCACGAGAAGTCAAAGCAATTTGATGATTGAAACACATGTGTAAAAATTCTAGAATTCGTCAAAGTAGAGAAGCAACATATTCCATCTTTCGTTTGTTGGATATGAGTTGAACAAGATCCTTGAGATAGCATCAATGACCTCTAGATATAACTTGTGTTAGGCCAATATCCCATCGAAGAATTTGCTCTTTATTGCGACCTTCAAAACATCCTCCAAACATAATTTCTGGTCCACCTGGAGTCACCCTTCCAACTTCAAGGAGTATTAACAAAGCTCGGGCATTTGAATCGAGATTTTTGTGATGAGGCCGTATTTCCAAAGATTCTAAGTATGGTATTAGTTGATATTAGAATATTCTTTCTTCATCTTGTCTATATTCTTCAAACCTAGCACATTATGAAAGTTGCAATGATTTTTTAGCCGCTTATATGGCAGAAGAGTCTTTTGACTCTTGTTCTTGCAATTTCCTTAAAACGCAAAGATTTGACATGATAACTAATAAGCTTCTAGCAAGATCTATTCTATCCTAAGAAAATACAAGTACAAGTCTTGGTATGGCTCTCCCCTTTTTATATTGGTCTTTTATTGTTGATAGGAAGCGTCATTTCAAAGCCAAGAGATGTTATTGTCCACGAAATCTTCAATGACTATTGAATCTAGGTTTTTTAAGATATTATTGATGGAATTGGTGAACCTTTATAGGTACATTCTTAAAGTTATCTGAGGGTTCCCATGTTCTTTTGCTAACTCCATAGCCCTTCTAATGGATGAAGTATTCCAATCGTCCATGTCTTATATATAAGTCCAATATTTCATCCAACTCATATTTAATCTCTTGATTGATTTCAACTGGAGCTGGTGGTGGAATAGTTCTTCTAGCAATATTTGATTTATAATAGATTTCTAAAAGCAAGACAAAAAAAAACTGGATGAATGTGCATGGTACTTGATAGTTCGAGACGAAAACTTATTGAATTTACTTGGTGTAGAATTATAAAAGGTCCAAGTCTTTGATAGTCTAATTTTCGTGATGGTCGATTTGTTTGTATATTTCATCGAAGTAACCAGATACAATCTCCTACTTTAAAATTTGGTTGGTTCTTACAATGAATATCTGCATAGTCTTTATATCGATCTTGGGCTATTTGTAATTGGAATTTCAGTTCTTCATGGATGGTTTTTAAATAAGTAGCTTCATTCTCTAGAATAGGACTTTTCACATCTTCAATTTGAAATGGATCTGCTCTAAGGTGGTATCCATAGTTTGAGAAGAATGTAATTTGCTTTGTTGAAGAATGTTCGGAGTTATTGTATGCAACCTTAGCCAATGGTAGAAAGTCTGTCCAATCATCTTGTCGGTAATTTATACTACAACAAAGATATTGTTCTAGAATCTGATTCACTCATTCTCTTTGATCGTCAATTTGAGGATGATAAGCAGATGAGAGGATAATCTTGACCTTTAAAAGCCAAAATAGTTCTTTTCAAAAGTTTGATATAAATTGCAATCCTTGATTTGAAATAATGTCAATTAGAAGGCCATGTATTCGATAAATATTATCAATAAAAAGCTTGGCTGTTTCCTCCCCGGATATAGTCTTGTTGTATGGGATACAATGTGCCATCTTAATAAGACGATCTACCACTACAAAAATTGAATCTTTTCCATTCAAAATTGAGAGGTTTGTAATGAAGTCCATAGATAACAATTACCATGGGCCCTTAGGAATTGGGAGGGGTTGCAGAAGTCCATATAGTTGGTGTCTTGGAATCTTTGTTCGCACACAAATTTTATATGATTGGATAAATTCTTTCACCAATTTCCACATTTGAGGCCACCAATAGTTTCTTGAAATCAATTCCAAAGTCTTATTGAAGCCAAAGTACTCAGCTGTTGGAAGGTCATGTTGAACTTGAAGAATTTGAAGTCTTATAGATCCTGAAAGAATATATAGGAGATTCTTGAAGTATAACAATCCATCTTCTAATTTGAAATTATTATTTTCTTCCACATGTGCATTTTTTAAACGTTGTTGGATGTTCTTTATAAATGGATCTCTCTTTATTGATTTCTAGATTTTTGTCTTGAGAATTATATCTATATAGGTAGATACCATCAATGTTTTTAATTGCAAATTCGACAACTTCAATATGATTGATTTTTTTTTATCTAATATAATGTCTATTATTCTTGATACAAGATATGATCGTCAAGAAAGGACATCTGCTTTTCCTTGAAGTTTTTCTAGACAATATATAATTATAAAATCAAATTGAGATAATGACATGCTCCATCGTGCTTGTCGACAATTTAGAACTCCAGCTTATAAAATATTCCAAGTTTTTGTAGTCGATATGTACCATGATCTTGAATTGAGCCCCTTCCAACAAATGGCGCTATTCTTCAAAAGCATCAACAATTGCCAATAATTCTTTGCCATGGATCTCATAATTAGTCTCTGCAGCTGAAATTTTTTGAGAGCGGAATGCTACTAGATGTAGTTGACCATCATCACTAGTTTGAGAGAATATAGATCCCAATGCAAAATCTCAGGCATCCGTTTCTAAAATGAATGGTTTTGTTGGATTTGCGTGGATAAGTATAGAAGTAGAAGTGAAAGATTCTTTTAGCTTCTTAAATGCTTCTTCAACCTTATTATCCCACATAAGTTTGTTCTTACTTATAAATTGCATTAATGGAGCTGCAATCTTGGAATAATCTTTCATGAAGATTCTATAAAAATTTATAAATCCCAAGAAACATTGTACATTTCTAATTGATGACGGTGTCGTGGTGAGAGTCTTAGCCCTAAGAAACACTGGGTCTTTTGTGCCTCTCGTTTCTTAAGTGCAAGAAGAGATTCATAAAGTTCATAAAACTGAAGATTTTACATAAAAACATACTTTATTAATCTTGCCATATTCTGCCTTTAAAAACCTGCCTTCAAATTTGCCCATAAATCCTAGGATATCATATCAATTGAAGCAAAATTTGAACACAAAGTACTTAAGGAAGTAAAGAAGCAAACCCCATAATCCTTTTGATTATAGCTCATGTGGTTGGAGAGAACCATGTTGTCAAAGAAACCCCTCCATGCTGCCTTTGATTCTGGACCCCCTTTGCTTCACACCTTCATTGCTCCTCATTATCAAAACCCCAAGTATTGAAATTTGGTAGGCTTGTTGCTTGCTTTATGTTGTAAACATCCTCCAATTTTTGCTCCAAAACTCCTCTTGGAAATAGAGTTATAGACTCTACTCTCCTCCTTTAATTCTGTCTTCTACCAACTCTGGATCCGACTACAAATTTCCTCATAATTCTTTAACCATAACTCCAATAGCAATCAGTTTTTTACACAACTTAATAGACTCATATATCTACAAACCCCAACAAATTTTACTCGAAATGCTACTTTGATCACAAAGATATGCTCCCCCAAACTTCACTGACTTAGAAATAGACCCCTATCACTTTGAAAGAGCATTACATTTTTTTTATAAGATAAATGAGTATCAAACTTACCCTCATCTCTTTCTTAACTTGCTTAGATCACGTCTATCAAATTTCACACTCAAATTCACTCCCTAACTTCATTCATACCCAAAAAAACCCACACACACACTCTGCCCATACAAACCCCAATTCTGCTTTCACTCTATTTCTCTTTTCACCTACATCCGGTTACAATTTCACTCATAACTCTTTGCTCAAAGATCATATTGACTTAAGATTTTGATTCAAAGTAGCAAACTCTATAAGGAACACAATCCCAACAAATTTTGCCTCTAAAGTCCAAATGGTTCTCAAGAGCCGAGGCCCGAAATTTAGTAAACCTCACTGCCCTAGTCTTAAACACTTGCAACTTTGACGACTCATATCTCCCTTGATACTTAACCAAAAGACATAAAAATTATTTCTATATGTTCCTTATCTTGTCTACTACAAACCCACAAAAAATTTCACTTAAAATCCTCTCTAAGCTTCTTCTACACACAAAAACGTCTACTGCCTATCAAAAGGAAACCCTATCTCTCCAAAAAGAACCTCCTCTTCTTCTTCACGACCCCCTTCTTGTCCTCCCGGCCTGGTCTTCCTTCTTCCCTTGGTCAAAGAGACACCTCAGCCATATCTTTCCACCTCTTCAATCCTTTCTTTTGGATTAATTTGAAGGAATCTCACTTTTGAGGTAAATTTCTATTCTACCTTCTTACTACCATTTTTTTCTACCCACTTCTCTTCTAATTTCAGCCCACAACATTTAAGTTTAGATCTAAAATAGAAGAGAATAAAGGTAAAGTAGATCTAAGATAAAATAGAAAAAAAATCTAATAAGTAGAAAAAACAATTAAGATTAGATTAGAGATAAAAGAGAAAGAACTACATCCTTCACTGCCAAGTCAAAGAAGCTTGTGTGGTTAAGTTCTTAGCTACTTTGGAGTTGACGTGGGTTCGAATCCACTTGACTTCACTGTAGAATTCCTTGGCTTCTTGACTTGGTACTGCTAGTGGGAATTTCAGCAGGAAATTAGTAGTTTGGCCTACCTATCATCCCTGAGCTTGTGATAAATATTATAACCTTCAAGATAATGTGGTTATAACCACAACCCTTTCTCTTTTTCATCCTCTCTTCTTCTAATCTTAATCTTTTTATTTTAACACATTCCTTTATATCTTTCACACTATGTTTTAATTTACAACATGACATCCACCCCCTCCAAACCTGCACATCCTCCGGAATGTGCCACCATTCATTCTTCATCTTCTCCATCCTCATCTTCAGTTTCTATGATATTTGTATCCTCCATTGATGTAGATGATAGCATTTCAAGGCTTTCAAATGAAAACCTGTCACTCCTCTTTCGAAATGTTTTCACTCGCTTACCTGCTATTGGATTTCTAAGTACAGTTCCATCTAATTCACGAAGTAAGTAAGTGCCATTTTCATAAACAGTGACAACAATATATGGTCCAAACCATCTTCGAGCAAATTTCTTCTGAGTGCTATGCTGATGCTCTAATGTACTATCATAAACCACCACCCAATCTCCCTCTTCAATAGGCTTTACCCGCAATCGATGTGTCTTATCAAACCTTTCCTTATTGTTAAGCCTTGCTTCTTTAAGTCTTTCCATTGCTTTTTGATGTGCCTCTGGTAGTTTACCAATTTGTTGTATTCGAAGTTCTAGCAACCGCTCTCTAGAAATTCCATCTTCCCAGGACAAATACAACCATGTAGGAATTGATTCTTCAATTGGCATAATAGGCTTTTGTCCCAACATAAGTTCAATTGGCATATAACCTGTTACTGTACTATGTGTAGTTCTGTCAGCCCATAAAGCATAAGGTAGTAATCTAGGCCAATCTTTAGAATTTCCTCTACAAGCTTTGACCAAAGCTTGAATGATTGGAGGATGACCTCTCTCACTCTTTCCATTTGCCTCAGGATTATATGCAGTTGTCAACTTCAATTTTACTCCATGCTTTTCAAAAAATGTTTTAGCTTCAGCAGCATTTAATTCTCCTCTATCAGCTCTCATTCTTCCTATGCATCCATATCGACTGAAAATATCTTCAAGAATAAATCTACACACTCTTTCAGTCTGCTTGGTCCTCAATGCTCTTCCTTCAACAAAATTGGATAGCTCTTCTCTTGCCAATACTAAGTATTTCATTCCCCATAATCCATTTGGCATAGTAACTAAGTCAATAACCCATTGAAAGTGAATAGCAAGAGGATAAGTAGGATGCAATTCATCACGATACCGGATCTTTGATTGAAATTGACATTCAATACATGAACTTACAAAATCTTCCACATCTTTGTAAAGTCCTTTCCACCAATATCTTTCTTTGATTTTTGTATATGTTGCCCAAATGCCTCGATGCCCAGCCCAATTTGTATCATGAAATTCCTTGAGAATTTGAAGTTTTGTGGATAAATCTCCAACCACTCTCAATGGAATCCCATCTTTTCTTTTTGGTTTCCTCCACAAAAATCCATCACGTAAAAGATATTCATAGGAATGTCTTCTAACTTCCTTAAAATACTTCTCTGACCATTCTGCTTGCTTTTGTAGAGTACTTAAATACCAACCAACATCTTTCAATCTACCTTCATATAATTCTTCCTTAAAAGGAAGAATTGTATCTTCTCTTTTGTTGGTGTTAACAAATACAATGCTGTAGCTTTTGCTGTTGTCATCTTCATCATCATCTTTTGCAATCATTTCTTCATCTCCAATATAATTAGCTCTAGACAACATATCTGCTACAGCATTTTTTTTACCTTTAATATGTACTAGAATTGGATTAAGAGATTTGATAAAAGCTATCCATCTCAACATAGCAATATCTGGAATTGAACAGTTTGAAATCATACCAAGTAGAGGTAAACAATCAACTTCCAATACTACATTTGCTCCAATTAAATAATTCCTTTCAGCCTTTAATGCTGTGACAACTCCCCATAGTTCTCTTTTTACTTGCGGATAAGCTCGTTGTCGCTCAGTCAAAATTCTTGCTCCAAATCTAGTTGCAAAACGTCTTCCATTGATATCATCTTGACCAACAGCCCAACCTATAGCAATTGGACTAGTATCCACCATCATCACCACTGGTTGACCATTTTCATAGTCAACTTGCTTTAAAATAGATGGAGATCTTAAAATATTCTTTAAAGACTCCATAGCTTCATTTTGATCCTTTTCCCACTTGAATTTATTTCCCTTCCGTAAGAGTTTGTAAAGAGGCTCTGATATATGGGCAAAATGTGGAATCCAAATTTGATAGAAAATACATGCCCCCAAAAATCTTCTTACTTCAGTTATACTATTACAAGGCTTCATCTTAGCAATAGCATCGATCTTCTCCGGATTTGGTTTTCTACCATAGCTTCCACATAAATGACCTACAACAATGATTTCATCCATTCCAAACTTTGATTTGTCAATAGATAAAGTTAGACCTACCTCTTCAAGTCTCTTCAAAATTTTCTCTACATCTTCAATGTGTTGTTTGACAAATTGCCTACAACCATTTTTATCAATTGTTGTATCCTTCACTTCTTCTTTACAACCTTTGATAGGAATATCATCAACAAAAGGTATGGTCTTTTCAGGTACAAATTCCTTTAAAATTTGATTCATTGCACTTTGCATATGTGCCACTGAATTGGTAGCTCCTTGAGGTAATGTGCACATACGAACCAAACCCAAAGGAGTCTTCATTGTTGTTAAATCTCTACTCTCTGCTGCAAGTTGAAATTGATCATATCCAGAATATAAGTCTCCAATTGAATAAATTGCATGCCCCGCAAATGCCTCAGCAACTTCATCTACAATTGGTCCAGATCCTTTGTTCCTGATTGTCACACCATTGGCAGGTTGCATATCTTGAATAAACCTTAATGCTCCAGATTTCTTTGGCACCGTAAACCAGCGATTTGAATATGGACCCATGGATGGTTCTATAATCCCCATTTCCATCTTCTCCTTGAGCAATTTAATTAATTTTGGTAGTAAAGCTCTTGGAACCGGAATGGGTTTTAAATCCCACGGTATATGTGGAACTGTAAAGATCACCATAGGTGCTACCTCATTTGGATAAATACATCCTATTTCACTAGGTTTAGATGCAAATGCCTTTCCATGTTTTAAAAGCATGCTTTGAAATAAATACTTCTCAGGTTTATTTAAAAACTCACCCCCTCCAATCTCCAACTTGTCAAGTGTTTCTTTAGTGAATTGATGTCCAATTCCTATATAACTTCTTAATCCTGGCTCTTTTTCAGCTCGCTTGAAATAATCTTCAGAATTATCTGGTAGTTGAGTTGCTACTGGCTTTACTTTCTTTGCTACTGATTTATACTTGGCATTCACTTCAGCTTCATTTTTCCACTTACGGATATGAATGTCTTCACCATGGTCTTCCATAAAATGTAATATTTCTTTGTAAAAGCATTGATCATTGACTTCAACTATAATACCTCTATTATCCATAACCTCCTCCATATTTTTCAACCTTTCTAATTGATGTAGTAGATCAATCGGAAGTCCAATCCATTCTATTAATCCCGATATATTTTCTTCTTGTGAAATTATCCCCATTTTTTCAAAATTCTTTTCTATTTTTCTTATTTTGGCTTTATATTTAGAATCCATTACACTTACACCTTTGAAATTCAAGATACTATGATCACTCAAACTCAAAATTCCATATCCATTCTTATATATATTGGGAAATACCTTAGTAAATATATTACCCGCACCCGCAGACCCCCATTCTCCACGTGTGCTTTCTAGAAATCCTGGAATCCTTCTTCAGTATCAAGAGGTTTTTCACGTAATTGATCTCTATGCCTCTTGCTTTCTGGCTTCACTGTAAGGAATTGTACTGAGTTCCTTCCGTCACAACTTCGAATCCTTGCATAGTGAGATCCATCATCTAGCACTTTAGTTTCCATTCTTGAAGCTGTAATATATGGTTGACCAAGAATAATTGGATATGTGCCACGATCTTGAACAAAGAAATTCTGCTCTACTTCCACATTTCCAATCCTTGTCTTCACTGCAGGACATGCTCCAAACAACCCTCCCTTTTCATTGTTCGCAGCTCTTAATATCCACCCATGATTGGTATCTATAGGCCATTTTCTTTTCTCATATACTGCCTTAGACATGATATTAATCTCTGAGCCATGATCTACCAAAGCATGGATTGTTTCATTCAAATTTTCAAGCTTAATCTGAGCTTCTGTAGTAGCTCTAGCCCAATAAGGATGAGAAAATCCTAAAACCTTTGTACCCTTTTTTCCATCACCATCATCAAAAGTGGCATAAGCATATACCTTTGCTTCTTTTTCCTCCATGTTGTGGGTGGTATCCTCCTTCTTCTTTTGAAGTTGAAGAGAAAACATGTCTAAAACCTCCTCTTCTAAATCAATAGGCATACCATCATTTATATCTTTTTCTTCAATCCCTTGACTCACCTTATCATCCTCCACAATCATAATTCTTTCAAGGCTTGACTTACATTCAATAGAAAACACTTGGCCAATCTCTTCCTCCTCTTCTTTAGTTAAACAAGTGTCAATGGCACTTGTCATCACTGTCTCTACTGTCATTTGGCGTTTTCTTTTGATAATATCAATAATCAACTCATGGAAGTCTTTCTTTGCAATTCCTAAGACCTCCCGTAAGGTAAATTCAATTTTTGCATCCAAAATCCGTCCTTCCAATATTCCTTTCAAATCAATAGAAGTTTCAATATCAGATTGAAGCTTATAAGTAAGGCCTTTGGTTTTACCTTTTTCTATGTCCTTCTTCTTGTCCTTACCCTTTTCCATGTTATCTTCCACCCTTTGCTTTGGAGTTGATGCCTCCTTTGATTGTGAAGATGAAAGGGTATTTTGTGGTGGTTGATTTATTGTTGGGCCTTCTTTTGTCCTTTCTCCTGTACCACCACCTTTTCGTGTTTGCTTCTTATTCATTGGTTCTTCATCTTCATCTTCTACATTCCTTCCTCTCTTTACTTCCACATAGACATTTTGAAAGTCTTCATTCTCCCTTTCCTTGTCTAAAAAAGCTCTGATGCTAACTGCATCAACTAGATCATTCCATCCTGTTTTCTCTCTAATGGCCTGAGCTCCTCTAATCATAGTCTCATGATTCTCAGGATATAGAGCTTCAATATTATTTTTCCAGGCCACAATTTGATAAGAATCTGCATTACCTGAATCTCTTGACTTAGGCTTCATCATTCGATCTTCCATTAACTTTTTCATTCCACCTTTGGCAAAGTTAGTATCCAAAGGAAAATCTGTAGATGCATCTCTAATCCTTCCATCTTTGAAGGTAATGATGCCTTTCTTCATGGCATCAGCATATGATTCACAATCACTACGTTTATGATCAGAATCATCACACCAAATGCACCTCATGACATATCCCCTCTGTCCTCCAGAAGTTTGAGAGATACTTGGCTTTGTACTTCTTTTTAAAGCACTCATCTCCACTTTCAGCTCCTTCAATCCCTTCACCAATTCCTCTAGAGTGTCCTCATCCAGAGCCTTATCCTTTGAAGAGTTTGATGGTATCATTGAAGATGTCCTTGTAGTTAGTGGTGTTGAAGCTTCCATCTTTATTCCATATCCCCTAGCCTTTATCCGCTGTTGCTTTGCAATAAGACTTACTGCATCCTCCAATTGTCTCCAATTGGTACTAAAACCTCCTTCAGCTGCTCCATCTTGAAGAAGAAGTAATAGTCTATCCTCCAAAGCTTCATTTGCAGCTTGTAGAAATAACTCTGATTTTCTCACTTCAAGAATCCTCTTCTCTGTTAATGAGAGTTGTCCAAATTTCTTTTCAAATTCTCTTAACAATTCACTTGGTCCCATATTGTTACCTGGTTGTTGTTCCACCCAATCAAAGAAGTTCTTTTTGGACATCCTTTCTTCATCTTCATCAAAAAACTCATCTCGAAGCCTCTCTTCAAATTTAGCCCAAGTAATCTCAAAATTATTTTGATGAAGATGTTTCACCTTATCTCTGATCTCTGGTACAACTGCCAAGTCAAATGTCTCTATCATCTTCTCCTCTGAAATTTGATAGATTTCCATCTCACAAGTATAATTCCTTAAAAACTTTGAAATGTTCTTTCCATTGAATCTTTCATTCTTAGAAATAACAGCTTTCAAAGCTTTTGTAGCTCCTTGTCCAGCTGCATTGGCAACTTGTTGTCCCATAAACATTTGCATGGCCCTAAAGAACTCCTCTGCAAAGTTTTGACTACCTCCTTGAGCTTGACTACCTACTGGTTCTATTATCCCCCATCTTGCCTTAAAAATCTTGAAGCCTTAGAGCTCTCTCAGTGGAAGCACCAAATGTCGTGGTGAGAGTCTTAGCCCTAAGAAACACTGGGTCTTTTGTGCCTCTCGTTTCTTAAGTGCAAGAAGAGATTCATAAAGTTCATAAAACTGAAGATTTTACATAAAAACATACTTTATTAATCTTGCCATATTCTGCCTTTAAAAACCCGCCTTCAAATTTGCCCATAAATCCTAGGATATCATATCAATTGAAGCAAAATTTGAACAAAAAGTACTTAAGGAAGTAAGGAAGCAAACCCCATAATCCTTTTGATTATAGCTCATGTGGTTGGAGAGAACCATGTTGTCAAAGAAACCCCTCCATGCTGCCTTTGATTCTGGACCCCCTTTGCTTCACACCTTCATTGCTCCTCATTATCAAAACCCCAAGTATTGAAATTTGGTAGGCTTGTTGCTTGCTTTATGTTGTAAACATCCTCCAATTTTTGCTCCAAAACTCCTCTTGGAAATAGAGTTATAGACTCTACTCTCCTCCTTTAATTCTGTCTTCTACCAACTCTGGATCCGACTACAAATTTCCTCATAATTCTTTAACCATAACTCCAATAGCAATCAGTTTTTTACACAACTTAATAGACTCATATATCTACAAACCCCAACAAATTTTACTCGAAATGCTACTTTGATCACAAAGATATGCTCCCCCAAACTTCACTGACTTAGAAATAGACCCCTATCACTTTGAAAGAGCATTACATTTTTTTTATAAGATAAATGAGTATCAAACTTACCCTCATCTCTTTCTTAACTTGCTTAGATCACGTCTATCAAATTTCACACTCAAATTCACTCCCTAACTTCATTCATACCCAAAAAAACCCACACACACACTCTGCCCATACAAACCCCAATTCTGCTTTCACTCTATTTCTCTTTTCACCTACATCCGGTTACAATTTCACTCATAACTCTTTGCTCAAAGATCATATTGACTTAAGATTTTGATTCAAAGTAGTAAACTCAATAAGAAACACAACCCCAACAAATTTTGCCTCTAAAGTCCAAATGGTTCTCAAGAGCCGAGGCCCGAAATTTAGTAAACCTCACTGCCCTAGTCTTAAACACTTGCAACTTTGACGACTCATATCTCCCTTGATACTTAACCAAAAGACATAAAAATTATTTCTATATGTTCCTTATCTTGTCTACTACAAACCCACAAAAAATTTCACTTAAAATCCTCTCTAAGCTTCTTCTACACACAAAAACGTCTACTGCCTATCAAAAGGAAACCCTATCTCTCCAAAAAGAACCTCTCTTCTTCTTCACGACCCCCTTCTTGTCCTCCCGGCCTGGTCTTCCTTCTTCCCTTGGTCAAAGAGACACCTCAGCCATATCTTTCCACCTCTTCAATCCTTTCTTTTGGATTAATTTGAAGGAATCTCACTATTTGAGGTAAATTTCTATTCTACCTTCTTACTACCATTTTTTTCTACCCACTTCTCTTCTAATTTCAGCCCACAACATTTAAGTTTAGATCTAAAATAGAAGAGAATAAAGGTAAAGTAGATCTAAGATAAAATAGAAAAAAAATCTAATAAGTAGAAAAAAACAATTAAGATTAGATTAGAGATAAAAGAGAAAGAACTACATCCTTCACTGCCAAGTCAAAGAAGCTTGTGTGGTTAAGTTCTTAGCTACTTTGGAGTTGACGTGGGTTCGAATCCACTTGACTTCACTGTAGAATTCCTTGGCTTCTTCACTTGGTACTGCTAGTGGGAATTTCAGCAGGAAATTAGTAGTTTGGCCTACCTATCATCCCTGAGCTTGTGATAAATATTATAACCTTCAAGATAATGTGGTTATAACCACAACCCTTTCTCTTTTTCATCCTCTCTTCTTCTAATCTTAATCTTTTTATTTTAACACATTTCTTTATATCTTTCACACTATGTTTTAATTTACAACATGACAACGGTTGTTTCTACTCCATAACAATTTGTATCATATTTGGATCTATTGAAATCCTATTTTTTGAAGCAATATATCTCAAAAATTTGACTGATAGTTAGTAGAAAGAGCATTTCTCCAATTTGGCATATAATCCACTTTCTTGTAGTTTCTCTAATACCTTTCATACATGATATTCATGATCTTTTTTATTCTTAGAAAAGATCAAGATATCGTCCAAGTAGATGACTACAAAGTCATCAAAGTATTCTCGTAAGATATCATTCATCATATGTTGGAAGACTGCAGGTGCATTTGTAAGTCCAAAAGATATAACATTATATTCAAAATGTCCATACCTTGTGCAAAATGCTATCTTCCATTGATCTTCTTCTTTAATCCTGATTAGATTGTAGGCGCCTCTCAAATCAATCTTTAAAAAAATCTTTGCTTATCCTAATTGCTCCAATAATCCTAGGATTAATGGTAATGGATAGCGATTTTTTATAGTTACCTTGTTCAGACCTCGATAGTCAACACACATATGTAAGGAACTATCTTTCTTTTTCACAAATAATATAGGAGCTCCAGCAGGTGATTTTGAATGTCGAATAAAATTCTTGGTTAGATTTTCATCAATATATTCTCGTAAGGCTGTAAATTCCATTTGTGACAGATTGTAAATTGGACCAAATGGAGGTTGAATTCCATCTTATAATTCGATTGCACAATTATAAGGACGATGTTTAAGTAATATGTCTACTCTTTTTTTTTCAAATATATCTTCCTGGTCGCGATATTGACTAGGAATTTCCTGCTTTAATTGCTCTGTTGGATCTTTCATTGGGATAGCATACAATACAAATGCATCTCTTTTTTTTGCTACTTACATAAATGCTTTAGCTTTAAGGAATAAAGCAGTACCTCGTTTCTTCTTTTGATGTGTGGATCTTGAGAAAATCTTTCCCGTACTTTAATCAATATCATAATTATGTAAGTCAAATCAAGAAAGTTCAATGACAATAGGATTTGTCGGACATCTAATGATATTGAAAATAATTTGTGATACTTGATCTCCTACTATCACTTCCAACAATTGAGTTTCTTTGACAACATCTCCTAATGCAAGGTTTCGTCCATCAATGACTTCAATGGGTGTAGGATGGGTCTTCTTTACAAGTAATAGATTGTGCCTAGTTGCAAAATCCATATGCATAAAACATGCTCAGGCTCTAGTATCTAAAAGGACTTTAGCAAAAATTTCTTGTTTCAAGGTTCTTATATATACAGGAAGTATAAAATAAGATATTGGATATGGAGGTAAAAAGAGACCATTTTCTAGTGCTTTAGATTTGGAGGTGTCCAATAGCAAGGTCCCTACTATGGTTGGACGTCTTCATTTTTTGACCTTTCTAATTTGGATATTATACCTCATGCCTTGAATTCTTTAGACTTATTTGGATAATTTGCTGCCTTGTAATTGGGTCTTCCACAATATAGGCATAAATTCTCTTGTCGACGTCTAATCTTTTCTATTGGTGTTAATGGCTTGAATTGAATTGCATCAATCTGCATAGGTTTAGGATGTATTAATGACTTTTTTAATACTCTTGAAGATGTAGCAATCGTACCTTCATAAGTATTGCTGAAAATTGATCGTCTTTCTTATCATAGTTCAAATAGACGATTGTCATAAGTAATAGCTTGAGCTATGAGTTCCTCTAAACTTTCAATTCTTGGCATTGTGATTAATAAATTCTTTATATCATCCTTTAGGCCATAACAAAATCGAGTCATAAAAGCCTTATCATTCCAATCAAGATCACAAGTAAGTTATTGAAATTCTAGAGCATAAATTGTAGCTAAACATTGTCCTTGTCATAGATTTTGGATCTTCCTTTTTGCCACCCTTTCTCGATCACTGTCTCCAAATGTAGCAGTAAATCTTTTCATAAAAGCTTCTAAATTATACAGGATTGGAGAATTCTTTTCTAATAGTGGCTCAAACCATGATTGAGCACTTCCTGATAAAAGGGTGCCCACAAAAGTGACTTGAGTGAATCCATCTTGGTAACGAGATGAATATAGTCATAAGTAAAGTCGCACTTGTTATACAAATCCTTAAAAGTTAGATCTTGTTCCATCAAACTTATCAGGCATACTAGCTTTTAGCTCTTTTATGACAACCCTTGGAACTTCTAGAGAAGTTGTGTGTATAGCTTGTCTATCGCTTGCTTCTTTTAATCAAATAATCTCTTGTTATAAGATATAAATCTCTTGTTTAGTTTCTTTAGATACTTGCTCCATTTGCGATTCTTTTCTTGGATTGCCAAATAATGTCATTTCTTCTCGTACCGTATCCAATAGGACTCAAAGATCTGCAAGTGTTACTACTCTATTCTCTATTTGTGAGGATGCACCTCTATTAATCTGATTTATTTCCATCTTAAGAAAGAAAAAATCTATAAGCCATTAGTATTTTCTATACTAAAAGAAATACTTTGAGACAGTTAGTTTAAAGGAGGGTAATCCACAACCTCTAAAATGTAGTGATATAACTTAAAAAACAGGTAATCCACTCTTTCCAAAAAAAAATCAACTACAACAAGTAAGCATATCAGTCTAGAGGGAGGTAGTCCGCACTCCTCTAGAACACAATAATATCTTGAAGAGGGATAATCCACTCTCTATCAAGAGATCTAAGCTCTGATATGATTGTATAAGTCAGTCTTGTCAAACTATCAAGGATATAAGATAGCACATTAGCCAAGAAAAAAAGAAAAGAGGCATAAATTGACCAATATGCGATCCAATATTTGGTGTAGTAATTATAAGAGACAAGGCTATTTAGTAATAGAATATTCGTCACCACTCTAAATGGCTATGCAATGTACATTTTGTGGAGATAAGCATAGGACCACAAATTGTTGGAATTTATGAAAGCAACAACAATTCAATAATCATATCATGATTCCACCAACTTTGTGGGATGTTAATCAAGTCTAGATAGAAAATAGATTTGGCTTGAATGGCAATTGTTCAAATAAATAAAATAGGAATTTTTTTAATTTTCAAAATTTGGCATATAACCAAAAATATGGACCCAATCCGCAAGGTATTGTGCAAAATCAGTAAAGATATTTTCAATATCCACCCATGCACAAACCAATTTTGGATTCTATAATACAAATTGGTCAATTGAGATCATTTATCCATCCAACCTAGAACAGGCCTAGCCAGTATATACCAATAGAAACACCTAATATTCTTGATGGTGTCCAAAGAAGATCACTTTGATTTTACCGTTGTAGGCAATTAGGACATTATCCTAGTGAATATTCCAATCCAAGAGCCAATGATGAATACACTCCAATATGTGGAAATTGTAACCAGTCAGGACATACATATCATCAATACAATGTTCTATTTAATTTTAATAACCAAAATCAGCATATCCAGGTGCAAAGTAAGATAGAGGATAGTAATCAAGCTCCACAAGATTTTTTGATAAATCAAGTGGAATGCATCTATACAGTACTTATTTGGGCCCAACAAAAAGGAAAAGATTCAATTTGACAATTGAGTATACCAGTTACAAAGGACCAATTCAATTCATTGATTGGAATTTCGAATCCAATACCTATACTAAAAATATTACCAACATTGAGATCTAGTTCGTTTGGACAACTTGAAGATGTTCCAAGTCTTGAGATATTAATTCAACCTAAACCAGTACTAATATTTGTAAAGTTTCAGAAATCGTCTCATTGATTAAAAGATCCTATCATGGATAAAAATCTCGATACAATTTATTTAGTAATTCAAATTCCGAACTCCGTAAGATAAGACAAATTATTTCAAGGGATTAAATAAAAATCAATAAAAAAGAAGAGGATATTAGAAATTACTACCAATATGAAACCTTATGATATTTTGAAAGATTTGGATGAAATGAAATCTTCAATTATAATGAAACTTTTGTTAGCAATTACATTAGAATGTCATTCTATCTTGAATTCTTTGTTAATATGCCAAAAAGCTTGTAATAAAAAAATTCATGAGATTAATTTAGATCTTGATCTGGGTGCACCGACTATTAATGTATCCATTAATGGTGTTCTTGTTTCTAGAGTTCAAGTGGATGGAGGTTCTAGTATGAATTTAATGATCGCGGATACAATAGAGAATTTGGAATTAGCTCAATTGTTATCCACAACCTTGGTATTGAGAATAGCTGACAACAGTTGCGTGAAGCCTATTGGTATTCTTTATAATATTAAAACTATTATTGTTGGAATTGTATATAAGATTGATTACATTGTTTTCCAACTAAAGAGTTCCACATTATGATATCCAATTTTATTTGATTGGCCGTGGCTATATCAAGCCAAAGCAAGAAACGATTGGAATCGTTGTCAGGTTGTAAATTAAAATATAATGTGAAAGACATAAAAAAAATGGATTAAATAAAAAGATTAAAATTAAAAAAAGAAAGCATGAAAAAGAGAAGGGGTTGTGATTACAACCACATTATCTTAAATATTATTGCATTTGTCACAAGCTCAGGGGTGGTAGGTAGGCCAAATTACTAATTTCTTGCTGAAATTCCTTCTAGCAATACCAAGTCACAAAGCCAGGGATTTCTAAAGTGAAGTCAAGTAGATTTGAACCCAAGTCAAGTCCAAAGTAGCCAAGAACGTTAACCACGCAAGCTTCTTTGACTTGGCAGTATATGTTGTAGTTCTTTTTTTTAATATCTAATCTAATCTAAATTATTTCTTTCTACTTGTTAGGTTTTCTTCTATTTATCTTAGATCTACTTTACCTTTATTTTCTTCTCTCTTAGATCTGAACTTAAATATTGTGGGTTGAAATTAGAAGAGAAGTTGATAGAAAATTAATAATAAGAAGATAGAATGGAAATTCAATTGGGAAAGTGAGATTTTTTCAAGTTAGTCCAAAGGAAAAGGTTGAAGAAGTAGAAAGACATGGGTTGAGAGGTCTTTTTGACCAAGAGGATAAGGAAGACCATGCAGAGATGATAAGAAAGGGATGTAGGAGTAAAAAGTTAACAATGTGTTTTTGTATACAGAGAGAGTTAAGAGATGAATTTGTATGTGAGATTTGGTAGACATAATTTATGTAAAATAAGAAAGAGATGAGTGCAATTTTGATACTCATTCATTTTATAAATAAAACGTTATGCTCTTTCAAAGTAACAAGGGTCTATTTCCCAATCTGCAAAGTTCAAGAGAGCATATCTTTGTGATTAGAATAGTTTTTTGAGCAAAATTTATTGGATTTTATAGATATATAAGTCTATTAGGTTGTGTAAAAAATTAATTTCCATTGAAATTATATTTGAAGAGTTATGAGGAAAATCGTAGTCGGATCTAGAATTATTAGAAGACAAAATTAAAGAAGAAGGATGGAGTCTATAACTCAAGTTTGGATAGGAATTTTAGACCAATAATTGGAAGGTGTTTACAAAATAAGACAAGCTATAAGTCTACCAAATTTTAGCACTTAGGTCTTCTTTAATGAAGAGCAATGAAGGTGTGAAGCAAAAGGGGTCTAGAATTGAAGGCTATAAGGAGAGGTAACTTTGACAACATGGTCCTCCTTAACCACAATAGCTATGAACAAATTGTTTCTAAGGTTTGCTTTCTTACTTCTTTAAGTACCTTGTTTCCAAATTTTGCTTCAATTGATGTGATATCCTCGGATTAATGATTGAAATTGGGGATGGGTCTCTAAAGGTAGAATAGCTTAGGATTCATAAAATATATTTTTATAATGTAAATTGTTCAATTTTATGAACTTTTATAGCAAATTCTAATCACGCTATTGCTGATTGGATGAATAATCTCACGATTAATGAAGTTAGTATATTGGAATCAAAAATAGATAGTTCCAATTTGTCAGATTATATGAAGGATTTAGAGCAGGAGAAGAAAATCAAATTGGAGGTTGTTGCGGAACCTGTGTGCCAATCCATTAATCTGGGCACTTATAAAACATCCTAGATTATAAAAGTATACACCAATATTACAAGTATAGAGCTGAGAAATTGGAAAGAATTATTTTGAAGTCATAAATCTGTTTTTGCTTTGTTGTACGTGGATTTTTTAAGGTATTCTTATCGACATTTGTGAGCTTCAAATTATCTTAGAGGAGAATGCTATACCAATTTGTCAAAGACAACACCACCTTAATCCAAAATATTTTCTCATGGTAAAAGAGAAAGTAGATAAACTTTTAGATGTGGGCTTCATATATCCAGTATCGTATAGTGAATGGATTTCACCAATTGTATTAGTACCAAAAAAGAATGGAAAAATCCAAATTTGTCAAGACTTCCGTAAATTAAACGCGGCGATCAAAAGGGGTTATTTTCTTTTATCTTTTACGGATAGTATACTAGATGCAGTATCCGGACATAATTGTTATTTTTTTTTGGATGGCTTTTCAGATTACAATCAAATTAAAATTACAGCAAAGGATCAATTAAAGACTATTTGTACCATGGATTGGGGCACATTTGCTTACAAAGTGATGCCATTTGGATTATATAATGTTCCAGCCACATTTCAAAGGATAATGATACAAGTATTTTAGGATTATTTATAATTATCAATGGAAATATTTTTAGATGATTTTTGTATGACAGTTGACATTTAGTATGACAGTTGACCATTTGAAATGTCTTGGTCAATATTTGGATCAATGTGATAAGTATAGAATATCTTTAAAATTTGAAAAGTGTCAATTTGGAATATCTTCTGAAAAGCTTTTGAATCACATTGTTTCTATGGCTGGTATTGCTGTTGATCCAAATAAAATTATTTATATATTGGCTTTATCAAAGCCAGAAATAGTGTCAAATATTTATGGTTTTGTAGGCCATATTAGCTATTATTGGTAATTTATTGATTCATTTGCAGTCATATATCAGCCTATAATTAATCTCTTAAAGAAACCACCATTGGATGGATCTAGTCCAATTTGGACCAAGAAATGTATAATTGCGTTTAAAGATTTGAAGCGCAAACTGGTGTCTGTACCAATATTGGTTGCACCGTATTGGATAAAATTATTTCATATTTATGTTGATACATCCAATGTTGTTATTAGATCTATTATTGCGTTGTAAATTAAAACGTAGTGTGAAAGGCATAAAAGAATGTGTTAAAAAAAAAGATTAAGATTAAAAGAGGAAAGGATGAAAAAGGGAAGGGATTGTAGTTCTTTCTTTTTTATCTCTAATCTAATCTAAGTTATTTTCTTTTACTT
This sequence comes from Physcomitrellopsis africana, assembly GCA_036785485.1. Classification (NCBI taxonomy): domain Eukaryota; kingdom Viridiplantae; phylum Streptophyta; class Bryopsida; order Funariales; family Funariaceae; genus Physcomitrellopsis; species Physcomitrellopsis africana. Next base: position 166,321 of record JAWRVF010000410.1, on the reverse strand, counting down.
TTTAGGTTTTCTTCTATTTATCTTAGATTTACTTTATCTTTATTTTCTTCTCTCTTAGATCTAAACTTATATGTTGTGGGCTGAAAATAGAAGAAAAGTTGATAGAAATTTAATAGTAAAAAGGAAGACATGGGCTAAGAGGTCTTTTTGACCAAGAAGATAAGGCACACATAGACTAAAAGGTCTTTTTGACCAAGAGGATAAGGAAGACCAGGCAGAGATGACAAGGGAGGAGTGAAGATGTAAAAGGAAAGAAAATTAGAGAAAGAAGAGAGAAGTATAAGAGAGCAAAGAAGTGTATATTTTATGTATAGAGAGAGTTAAGAGATGAATTTGTTTGTGAGATTTATTAGACATAATCTATGTAAGTTAAAGAAGAGATGAGTGTAAGTTTGACACTCATTTGTTTTATAAACAAAACATTATGTTCTTTCAAAGTAACAAGAGTCTATTTCCAAATCTGCAAAGTTCAAGAGAGCATATCTTTGTGATTAGAGTAGTTTTTTGAGCAAAAATTATTAGAGTTTGTAGATATATAAGTCTATTAGGTTATTTAAAAGAATAATTTCCATTAGAGTTATATTCAAGGAGTTATGAGGAAAAATGTGGTCGGATCTAGAGTTGTTAGAAGGCAAAATTAAAGAAGAAGGATGGAGTCTATAACTCAAGTTTGGACAGGAATTTTGGAGCAATAATTGGAAGGTGTTTACAAAATGAGACAAGCTACAAGCCTACCAAATTTTAGTACTTAGGTCTTCTTTAATGAAGAGCAATGAAGGTGTGAAGCAAAGGGGGTCTAGAATTAAAGGCTATAAGAAGAGGTAACTTTGACAACATGGTTCTCCCTAACCACAATAGCTATAAACAAAATATTTCTAGGATTTGCTTCCTTACTTCTTTAAATACCTTGTATCCAAATTTTGCTTCAATTGATGTGATATCCTAGGATTTATGATCAAAATTAGGAGCAAATCTCTAAAGGCAGAATAGATTAGGATTCATAAAGTATTTTTTTTTTTTTATGTAAATTGTTCAATTTTATGAACTTTTATAGATCTCATCTTGCACTTGATTAACTAGAGGTACAAAAGACCTAGTTTTTCTTAGGGCTAAGACTCTCATCATGATATTGTGCTAAGTGAGAAGGATGAAAAGAATTTAGATCATCCAGTATATTATACTAGTTGACAATTTGTTGCTGCAAAACAAAATTATACTATGATTGAATGAAAAGCCTTGGGCATGATCTACTATGTACAAAAAATTTTGCACTATCTACTTGGTTATCCATTCGTATTTCATGTTGATCATGATGCTCTTAAGTATATGGTCAATAAACTTCAATTGAGTGGACGCATTGCTTGATGGTTGTTATTCCTTCAAGAATTTAATTTTACTATTAATGTTTGACCAAGAAAGAAACATGTCAATACAGACTATTTATCTTGTTTGACCAACATATTGGAAAATAAATCTATCAATGATGCACGTTTTCATGCAAAATTATTTGTTGTGGAAGTAATTTCACCGAAATATAGTAAATTGATTTAATACTTGACATTCCAAACATTTTGACTTACTTATAGCGAGAAACTTAAGCGACGCCTAATTTTGAAAAGTGTTCCATATACCATGATAGGTGATGCTTTTTATAAGTAAGGAAATGATGGAATATTATACCATTGTATATTTCAAAATAAAATATATGCCATATTGGAAGGCTGTCACCTCGATAGTTGCGGTGGATACTTTATCGGTGATAGTATTGCTCAAAAAGCTTTAATGGCTGGTTATTGGTGGCCAACAATGTTTTCTAATGCACACCAGTATGTATGACGCTATGAGCTTTGTTAGCATATTGGTAGACCTACTAGTACTTCTGTCATGCCATTGGTACCAATTTTGGCACAAGCACCGTTTGAAAAATGGAATATTGATTTTATAGGACCAATCGCACCTGCCTCATGAAATAGACATAAAAGATATATTTTGGTAGCAACTGATTATATAACAAAATGGATTGAAGTGGTGGCAACAAAAAATGATAATGCTAATAAAATACCTACATTTTTATATGAAAATATTATCACTCGCTTTGGATGTCTCAAAGAATTGGTTAGTAATTGCGGTACCCATTTTATTAATTATACAATTTTAGCCTTGACAGATAAATATGAGATCAAACATCAAAAAGCAATGCCATATCATCCTTGGATCAATGGGCAGACTGAAAAGATCAACAGTATTTTGTGTAAAATTTTAACTAAAACGATGTCTGGTGTGAGAACGGTGTCATGAAGTAAATACATCCATATATGGAAATCTAACTTAACTATCTTTTCATCAGAATATTATTAAGTTCTTTCTTTCTTCTTACCAATCTAAGTTTTTATATAGTTTAGGAAAAATTTCTCACTTTCTTTCTTTTTCTTTGGTTAAAATTTTATCTTATCTTTAATCTTAACTTTAACTTTGATTTAGCCTTGAAACTTTCTTTTATTTCTTTTATCTTTTTTCCAATCTTAGATTTAAGTAGATTCAGGGTTATATTTGTAGATATAAGGAGTTTTGACTTTGAGGTTGAATTTAGGATTTTACCAAGGATAAATAATAGATTTGAATGTCAATAGTCGGCTACCATTAATAGTGCTGACTTGGAGGATTAGATTTGGGGTTTTTATAACTTTAAACTATTAATTGTTGACTTGGACTTTAAAGACCTTGGCTGCGACTTCTTTGACGAGCTCGGAGGAGAAGAAGACGGGGTTTTTTGGCAAATGCAGAGAGGTATTCAGAGAGAGCTTCTTCTTGGCATGAGTTTAGGTGGTAGAAACGCAGGATTCGGAGCTTAGATGAGAGAGATATGCTTGTTTGAACTTAGACTACTAATATGACACCTATTGTCACTTTTCAAGGTATATTAGAAGTTTTAAGATACTAACAAGAAATCAAAAAATAGGGTTAGAAACTAGACTTTAAGCTACACATTTTACATCCAACAATTGATAGAAATGAGTTTAGAATGAGTGAGATATGGCTAGTTAAACCTAGCAAACTAAACTGGGGTTTTGAAGAAGTTAGATAAATAGAAGGATTTGCTTTAAGCTAGAACTTGAGTTTCAAGAAGAATTTGAAGCTCATTTTTTGTGTACATATTACTTATACTATAAAGAGTCTATGTCTTAAATCTCATATCAATTGAGACTTTGATTAGGGAGTAATGGCAAATTTGTTCTCAGGTGTCTAGGGTTTTGACTTTTAAAAGTACCTGCCAAGGATTTGGTGATATCTAACAATCAGCAATGAATTCATAGCTCAAAATTTATGTGATGAAGATCAAAAGTATGAAATACATTTTTCCAAATTTTGAACTTATTTGAACAGCTGGATCTTAAATTATGAATTTTTAAGTTTCAAATTGAGATTTGACTTCTAAAAGTATCTGCCAAGGATTTGGTGTTATCTAACGATCAGCAATGAATTCATGGCTCAAAAATTATGTGACAAAAATCAAAAGTATGAATTATGTTTTTCCAAATTTTGAGCTTATTTGAATGGCTAGATCTTAAATTATGAATTTTCAAGTTTCTAATTGAGATTTGACTTCTAAAAGTATCTGCCAAAGATTTGGTGATATCTAATGATTGGCAATGAATTCAAGGCTCAAAATTTATGTGACCAAGATCAAAAGTATGAATTATGTCTTCCCAAATTTTGAGCTTATTTGAACAATTGGATCTTAAATTATGAATTTTCAAGTTTTTGGTTTGGTTTTTACTTATATAATTATTTGCTAATATTTTGATGATATCTAGTGATCGGTAATGAATTCACAGTTGAGAATTTTTGTGAAGATGACTAAAGAAGTGAACTCTATGCTTCCAAAATTCAAACTTATATAAACAACTGGATTTTGATTTATAAATTTTCAAGCTTCTAGTTTGTTGATTTATTATACGCATGGTTTTGTGACTATAAAAGAAAAATTTTAAAAAGTTTGTGCATATTGGATCCAACTTGATTGTAAAGAGGAACCTTGCGTCTACCTAAAGCGGACTTTCGCCATGACAACGGACTAGGATATAAAATTGTTTCCAGCTTTGTAGGCATATCGTATTGCATATAAAGTGACTACCAGTTCTATACCATTCTAATTGGTATACAGGCAAGAGACAATATTACCAATTGAATTGGAAGTTCAGAGTATAAAAATTATGTTAAATGAATGTCTTGGTGACAAGGCATCTTTCCAATATTGGTTAACACAATTAGAAAAATTAGATGAAGTTAGGACTACGGCTCTTTTAACTATGGAAGCTATATAATGCTGCCATAAGAATTATTATGATAGTAAATTATGTCCCAAATCTTTTATGCCCAATGATCTAGTGCTTCTTTATGATAGCTGATTTCACAATTTTTTGGAAAAATTCCAAGTCCATTGGCATAGACCGTTGTCGTACTATAATTGTTTACAGTATGTATAATCCACTCAAAATACATAATATGTTTATAGGTTTAGATAAGTGTTAGAATGATTAGTAAAGTAAATTAAAGGGAGTTAATATAAGAAACTTTATTTTAGATTTTTACTTAGTTTGGTTATGGGATTTAAATTATATAGAACCTAAATGTTTAGTATGAAGCCTTGAGAGAAGTTGGGAGCCTAAGGATGAAAATTTAAGCTAGTAGGAGGCTAATTGGGTGGGATGAAATCAAAGCATGGTCGGATGAAGGCAAGGAATGAGGAACTTCATCCCTATTGGTCAATGGTCATGCCTAATGGGCTTTAAGGAGGCTGCCCGCGACCTTAATAAGGATTTTGGCAACTTCAAAGAAGGCATTTGAAAATTAGAGACTAGGGTTAGAAAGCTTGTTTTTTGGGCTACAATTTTGGTATAAAAGTCGAGGGATTTGGAGTTTTAATAAAAGAAGAGTAGGCGCTTGAAATTAGGGTGTACAAATTATATCTATTATTACTCTTTTGAAGATTGAAGGAGTTGTATGAGAGCTTTTGGAGATTGAAAGGTGTGGCTAGAGAGGTGATTTCAAGATCTACACTTAATAAGAAAGAATTACTATAATTAGAGTTCTAAAGAAAGAAATATTAGGAGTCAAAGATAGTAGATTGAATTTCAAGGTAGTAAGTAGGCTGTTTCATTGATAGTGATGGGGTTTGCCATATCTTGAGTTTCTACACAAATTTTTGTTTCAAACTTTTCAAGAAGGTATATTATTATACTAAAAAGCTATATATCAAAGTTTCATAGCATTTGAACGTTTAGATTGTAAGATATGAAGAATTTACTACATAGGTGTTTGTAAACAAGGGTTTGAAACTACTGTTAGGATTTTGGCAATATCTAAAGATCGGTAATGAATCAATAGTTAAAATTTGTGGTGGTAGTTGTGAAGAATAGATCAATACTTCATATAAATTTAGAGTGGATTTAGATAGTTAGATTAAAAGTTATGGATTTTTGAAGTTTGGAAAAAATTCCCTCATTTGTTATGTTTTGAGAGGTTTGACAAAATAAGGCTTATGTATTGAGTGTAATAGCCCTATGAAGAAATATTTTATATAAATTTGGAGGTTTTATTATACTTAGATCTTGGTTGAATAATTAATGGCAGCCAGAAGCTAAGCGCTTTCTTGAGGCAAATTCTTTCTACCACGACACCGTATCAAGTAGTTGAAGCCTTTCCTAATAGTTCAGTTCAATTGGAAGATTTTATAGGTATTCAATATACCATACGAATCAATAAAAATTGATTACAACTTTATTTGTATGTAAATCTAAGACGGTTTTAAAATTGGAAGAGAAGAGGGAGTACTTGTTAATGATAGATTGCTCATATTGTAGGAGCATGATGGTTAGAAAAGACGGCTCATGGTCAGTTGGAAAATTATTGCCGCCTAGTCAGGAAAATTAGATGTGAGGTTATGATACATTGGATTAGGGATTGTGGATTCAAACCCAAATAAAAGATTAAAAATAGGGCACTTAACAGAAGTTGCAAATATTGTTGTATGAAGCATACGCATTGGAGTGTAGAACTTATTACAATGAGCCAAAATAGTGTTAGCATAAGCAAAGAATGCGAAATACATCGTAGTCCATAATGTCAATGGAAAGATCAAAGAGAGCTGCAGACAGAGAGGAAAGTGTTTGAAATATGAAGAATAAGAATAATTTAGAGCTGCCATCTCTAGTGGTGATCACGAACATGGAACCAATGAAGTTGAAAATTTGTTGGACCTCCACAAAGGTAGAGATATGTTGAATCAAACATCACCGGTGGTGGCAAGAAATAAACCTTCTTCAGTGCCACCACAATGTATTTAAAGTTTAACGGCATCAATAGCTAGACTAGAAGTAGTGGTGCATGAAGTCGAGAAGTCAAGTCGATCGGTGGAACAGAAGGCCATTCCAGTAACTACACCAGCGCAGACTCCAATTCTCTCAGTAACGGAGGTAGCAACTGAGTTTCCAATTATAAGTATCAAAATAATGGAAGGAAGGAATCTCACAGAAGTAATATTGGGTCAAATTTTTTAATTGCAAATTACAATAAGTAAGTTGGAGGGAAACTTAAGGCAACAATTGGATGCGAGCATGAAGGAGATAATGGAGAAAAGCTGCCAAATTGTAAAACAATGTTGTATTATCAAGGAAAAGGCAAAATTCAAGTTGTTGTTGGAACGAAAATTAAGGGAGGAACAGGAAGCTTGGGCAAAAGATAAAGAACACACTCAACGAATCCTGAACGGCCAAAAGCATGAATTATTGGAAAATTGGAGAATGTGGGATTTGAAAAGGGAGGCGTTGAAGAGTTAGTTGCAAGCAAAATGTGAGAAGACAATGAAATTGAGTCAGAAAAAGGTGAAATTGGGGGACCAATACAGAATTGAAATAGACAAGTTATGGATAAAAATTGATACCTTGAAGACTGAAGTGACAAAATTAGAAGGCAATATAGCCAATATTGGTCAATCGCAGGTATCTGTCCTGCTAGTTTCAAGTATTAATGAATTGGATGAGAAAATGAAGCAACAGGAGCTCCAATTAGAAGCGAAAGATGCCAAAATTTTGCTATTAGAGGCTCAAGTTCGGGAATTGGGAGCGGATAATGAGGATTTATTAACCCAATTGAAGAATAATCATATGGATTTATCAGAGGAAGACAAGGACTTAGAGTTAAAATCAGACACAAAAGAACCTCCTATGGAGAATCTTAGAGTGTCCCAATCCAAAGAGCTAGCTTTATAACTCAAAGTTTTTTTTCCTATCAATTTTGTGTTTGTATGGGCGCTGCACAATTAGGAGTAGGACTATGTTGAGTAGATAGATAATTTTGGAAAGATAGAATAAGGATTAAAAAATTAATAGATTGGATGATTAATCCAATTTGTGATTGAAATAGATGGTAGTATAGGAAAGTTAGTTGGAAAAGCGGTTAAGGCAGGAGAGATGATGGTTGTAATTTCAATTTTTAGTATAAAGAGAATAATGAAGAAGTAATTGGAGCCCGCTTGTGAGAGTCAAGAGCTAGGGTAAGCTTGGTGCTACCTCTCTCTTTTGTTTTGTATTAGATTGTAGTAGAGAATTTGGATAATATTTCAATTGATCGTACCATGTAAACTGTGAAGTATAATAATAAAACAAAAAATTAAATTCATATGTGGATGCTTAAGAGATTTAAATTATGTAATGATTGAATTCGGTGTTGCAAATTAGCAACTCAAGATGGAACACATCGATGTAGTTTGAGTGTGAATGAGAATGTTATGCCATATTAATTGTAAGAATTGAGCGATGAAAGAGAATATTGGAGAGATGATTTGTTTCGGAAGACGTTTTTGGTGAGAAGTTATTTCCAATGATTAGAGTATGTAGCAGTTATATGTAGCCTATCAAGACAATGCAATATCGCTGATTGTTCTTGTAAGATTGTTGGAAGTTAGAAAGGTCGGGGTTGTTTAGAGCATTTGCGTATTCATTGGACTCTATCTTTTGGAAGCAGTTAATTGTATGATCCTAGTAGTGTATTTCATGCGGTTAGTCTTTTCCTATGTTTGAATCTTCCTTTATAGGTTTATTCTAGGTAATATTGGTATAGTAAGTAAAATAATAAACTACAAGCTCCTTCCACTAATTGGAAAGCTACTTGAGCTCCTTCTATTAACTGGAAAGCTTCTTGAGTTCCTTCTACTAATTAAAAAACTTCTCAATTAACTTTCACTAATTAAAAAGTTTTTAGAATTAGTGAAAGTTTGCTCAATTAAAGGCTGTGAAAATTGCACTGGTTTGTTTATAGCTTGTATAACAAATAAATCTTCTAAATCTTATTCTCTTAATGCTCGAAGATTTGACATGGTGACTAACTTGCTTCTACCACTCTATTTTATTTTAGAACAGACAATTATATACTAATAAAGGCTTTAGTTTAACTCTTCCTTTTTTTATAAATATTCTTTGAATCTAATCTTCACTAAGAAATTATCATCAAATACGTTTGAATTTGTAAAGATAGAGTTAATAAAATTCTTATACCTTTTGAGGCCTATTGGCAAGATTTATGGTCGATTCTCATATACGTTCATTAATTTCATAGCTCCACTAATGAACAAGATATTCTAATTTGTTCCACTTTCGCTATGAATCAAGTATCTTTTCAACCTCATATTCTTTATGATCTTCAATTTCAACACTAGGCAGTGATTGTTGTACTCTTTTCAAAATATGCGACTCTCTATAAGATTTTAAAAGAAAGATATGAAAAATTGGATGTACCTTCATAGCAGATGGTAATTCTAAGTGATATGCAACTAGATTGATTTGCTTCTCAATAGAAAATGGTCCTAACATTTGATAATATAACTTATTGCATAGTCGCTTAGTCTTGATATTCTATCAAAGAAACCATATTTTATCTCCAATATAAAAAACAAGTGATTAATTCATTGAACAACATCTTTATAGTAGTTGATGAACTTATAAAAATGGCTCATTTTATCCCTTACAAAAAGACTATGTCTAATAAAGAAATGGTAAGGCTCTTTCTTGATAATATATATATTGATATCATAGCCTACAAAATGATATCGTATCTAATTGAGGATCCCAATTCATATTTAAGTTCTGAAAATATCTTTTTGAAATATTAAAGGTAGATATTTAACTTTCTTCAGCTTTCCATCCTTAAACTAATGACCAAACAGAATGAGTTAATTAAATTTTGGAGCAATATTTATAATGTAGCATTAATTATCAACAAGACAATTGGATCTTGTATCTACCATTAGTGGAGTTTGCATTTGTATATCCCATAAACATCAACACAACTACGCATTCTTCAATCTCGCCATGACTTTCTTATTGCGGATCACTTTAGATTTAACAAGACTTTAGAACTTATTTCTTGAGATTTTTTGTGGCCTTAAATGTGGAAGGCAATGAAGGACTTTGTGCTCTCTTACGACTTCTATTCAAGGTCCAAAAATCCTCGACATCTCCCTTATAGACTTTTACAACCCTTGCCTATTCCAAGATGGTCATGGTCCTCTATCTCAATGGATTTCATTACAGATCTGCCGCCATCCAATAGAGATACTCGCTAGAGATTTTGAATGCCTAATGAAGTTCTTTGCAAGACTTTTATCAATATAATCTTTCACTATCAAAAGTTCATTTTGAGAAAGATTATAGATTGGGCTAAAAGATGGTTGCGTTCTTTCTTGAAGATCTATAGCACAATTATATGATCAATGTTCCAGCAATATATCACCATTCTTCTTCTAAAAAATATCTTAAAATTTGTTATATTACTCTAGAATACTTATCAATGAAACCATATCTTTTTTAATTGGAGTCGCATAAATTACAAATAATATACATTCTTTGATTAATCTTATAAAAGCACTTGCTCCAACAAATAAAGATTTACCAATTCATGGCTTTTTATAAATTTTTGCAAGAATCTCTATCAAAAATGTTATTCTTTGTGACTTCCAATTTATAGATGGATTATGCTTTTTCAACTAAGACAGTCCAAGAATAACATGATTTGAAGGAATTTTAATAATATTGAATAAAATCTAGCTTTTATGATCTTTGAATGATACTTCTATAGGTGTGGTTTCATGGGTGATACTATTAGAGGATAAGGGTCATCCATCTATTACCTCTATATGAATAGGTTTGGATTTTTATACTAGAGGAATTTTATGAAGCTTAGTGAATGCCTCATCTATAAAACAAGTAGATGCCCTCGAATCTATTAAAGCAGTTGTTTGAAGCTTCTAAGGGCCAAAATACAAAGAAATTGTAAAATAATAAGCAGGTTGAATAAAAAGAGAGGAACGTGAATAGTTTTGAAATGTTGGATTGTCTAGCTTTATGGTCCTTACTGTGGATGAATATTGTCGTTTTCTTACACAATTGTACTCCTGATTTTGGTAATGTGTCAATTTTGTATCTTTAGGCAATTGCCAACCTTATGGCCTTCTTCGCTATAGTACAGGCATAGACCTTCTTCCATCAAACGCTTCTTTTTTTGTAGACTAAGAGATTTAAATTGTACTGTATTAAGTTGCATATCTTCTATTTCTGAGTGTGAATTCAAAATGCTTGTTGATATAGCAAGGGTGTGTCAGATTACATATTGTCTTGTTGAAATTCATGAATGTTGATCTTGTCGATGTTGAAATAATCAGTTATTATATTTTATAGTTGAGCTAATGGCTTCATTGAGCAATTGTGGATCGGAAAGCAACAATAACAAATTATTTACATCATCTCTTAATTTCCAATAAAATTGGCTCATTAAAGCTTCTTCATCCCAATTAATGTTGCATGCTAATTGCTTAAAATTAGATATATAGATTGATATAAAGCATACCTCTTGATATAATGCTTGGATCTTAGCTATTGTCTAATGAGCCTTATCATGTTTTTCAAATGCTTCTGCAAATACTTCTATGAAAACTTTAAAGTTGCTCAAAATAGGTGATCTTTTTTTAAACAAAGAGACAAACTATGATAGTGCTTATCTCATAAGCAAGGTGCCAACTAATCCAATCCGTGATTCTTCTGTCAGATAAATATTAGATTGTAAAACTATTATCAATCAAATTTGATTAATAAACCTTCAAAACTTTGAAAGTGTACCATTATATTTCTCCGAAAGATTAACTTGAGGCTCCTTATGTTGTTGAACAGGTGGATTTTCTTGGCATAGCATAGATAGTACTGTATCTTCAAGTGCAAAAGTTGCAGGTAGATACAGTCTAGATTGTGATATTCTAGATGTTGTATCATTATAAAGTTTTGCAACAATCCCTTCAATCTCTGTAGTCCTAGCAAATAAAGTAGTAAGAGTACTTATAATGGCATCTAACTTAGACTCAGAAGATTTGATCATACTAATGTCTTGATCTCTAGCCATTCTAAGAGGAAGAAGAAATGAATCTATAAGAAAATAATATTAATTTAGAGGAGGATAATCCGCAACCTCTAAAATGCTTTAAGACCTTCAAAAAGAGAGGTGATTCACTCTCTCATAAGAGGGACAAAGCTCCAATATTACAATGAAAAAAAATATCAGTTTAAAAGACTGTAATCTACAACTTGTAAAACAGTGGTATACTTTCAAATAGAAGAATAATCTACTTTCTAATAAGAAGGATCCAACTTTTATATTAAAGATGAGGTTAGTCTCAACAAATTATCAAGGACATGAGAATATAGAATAAGATACTTGAACTAAGACAAGATTCTTAGAAGAAACCAATAAGAATTTGAATTAATCAGATGAGTGTACAAATAATACTAAGAAAGATGAGTTAGAATTCCAAAAAATGTATTGTTGAGACTAAAGAATTCTTTAGTCTCGACCACTATATACATTCTTGTCTAGGATGCTTCTTCAATGGCTTCCATCAAATTAAAAAGCTTCTCGAGTAGCTTCTACCAATTAGAAAGCTTCTTGAGCTCCTTCCACTAATTAAGAAGCTTCTTGAGCTCCTTCCACTAGCTAGAAAATTTTTCAACCAATTTTCACTATTTAGGAAGCTTCTAGAATATTTTAGAAGATTTTGTGAACCTCCAGAGTATATGTCCCTAATAGCAGATCTATTATATGAATTACGAAGAAAAAATCAAAAATTTCAATGAAAAGAAGAACAAAAAAGAGCTATGGAAAAATTAAAGGAATTTCTTTTTTTGCCTCTAATTTTGAAGAAAGTTAGATTATGAATGTAGAAGGCTAGTGATATTAACAGTTGATACAAATCCAATTAGAATAGATTGGATAGTTTGATAAGATGATGAATAAAGAAATAGATATGTAAAAAGACTTGAAGCAAAGATTTTGAATATTAGACAAAGGACATATGAATAAATTAAAAGAAAATTATAAGATATAATAATAGCTATAAAAAAATAAAAAAAGTATTTAATTGGTATATTAATAGTTATAAAAATAAATTATCTATCTTTATTTGATTACAAGTTGTTCAAATTTTGATATTTTTATATTAAGGTGGATAGCATATATCAAATCTATGAATCTAGAATTGCAGAGAAAGATAATTCAATTATAGATATACTATCAAGGACAAGGTATTATGATGATGAAGATATGATTGATTTGGAAGATGATATGGATGCAAATTTTTATATTAATGTATTATCAAAAGAAGAAGGTATATGTTTAAATACACTATTGAAATCTTTTTTAAGAGATTTATATGAAAATAAATAGAAAGATATTAGAAAGTATCTAAACATATTAAAGTGATAAAAAAGTTGGACAGATCAAAAATTTAAAAAAATCCATAAAAAAACCTATGGATATTTTTTACGTGATGGATATTTATGGAAGTATTCAAAGAGAAAAGGAGAAGTATCACAATAGATAATATGTGGTTTAGAAGCTCAATAAAAGATTATTAAAGAATTCTATGAGAGCTTATAGGCAAGACATAGAAGAATTTGAGCAACTTTTATTAAATTGAAAGAAAAATATTGATAGAAAGGCATGTATAAAGATGTGGCTAATTTTATAGGATTATGTGAGATTTGTTAATTTTATTCTAATATTTGGCATTGAGATGAACTACATCCAACATATCCTCTACTACTACATTATAAGTGGATAGTAGATTTAGTGGCAATGCCTATGGGACTTAAACAAATGAAGTATTTGATACTTGCACATGAAGATTTATTAAATATAATTGAATATTAAGAACAAAAAATATTAAAAGTATATATCAATTTCTCTTAAAAGATATTATTTATTGCTATGGTTGTTTTAATTAACTATGATTTATAAATAAATCTTATATCTAAAGATCTTTTTAAGAAACAAAGATGGTTAACTGATATGGAGTATAGATGAGCAATATGGATGGCTAAGAATATACAAAGTGAATTGTATGGAGCTTGTCTAGATATCAAGATCTGGATTGATGATGTTACAATATAATAAAATTTCTTTGTTCAAGGTACAACATCTTATCTGTTTATTTTGGAACAACCATATGTTATGGCAATATGGTGTCATGTTGTGATTTGGCTACCATGTGAAAATATTATACATATATATTTAATATATAATTTATTATACAGCTAAATAAGAACTATATCAATGAATTTTATTAGTTATATAATATAATTAAATTATTGGTTTAGAAAGAATTCATTTAAAAGGGCTATTATTGAGGTTTATACAACCTTTTTTTTTTTTTTGATAGTGAATTTTGAGGTTGATTTTATATTGATAATAACTTTATATATTATGAATCATCTTAGTTAGACATTGATGACCCTTGAGATCTTATTTACTTCTTTTGATTGATATTTAGAACACATATTATGTAAATCTTATAAGAAAAAAAATTGAAAGGAATTTTTAATATAAAAAAGAATAGTTAGGCCATCTATGTAGATGAATGGAGATAGATGATAGAAGTCTCTATTCCTATTAGCCAAAAGTCATATCCAATAGACTTCAAGGAGGCTACTCGAGGACTAATTAGGAATTAGGGTTTGATTTTACAAAAGATTTGAACATCAAAGGCTAGTACTAGAGATTATTGTGGAAATAATTTATATAAGACAATAGATAAGAAGGTGAAACTTATTATCAAATATTTGTTAGAAAATTTTAAAGAATAAATAGAAGAAACATTAAGTAAGAAGAGTTTAAGAGATCCAAAGAAAATTGGATATCAGTTTACTAAGGAGATTTTGAAAAATTAAGGATTGGATCGGATGGTTCTTTATTGTTGAAGGAAATTATATATTTCAAAGAGATGCTTGTAAAACAAGATAAATCATTTACTTTTGAACATCATGAGATTAGATGTGTAGATCCTAATATTATAGCTCCTATAGTTATCTTCACAATACCACATGTGCCTTAGAACTTGAAACTAATTCCAATGCCGAGGATTCACTTATCTAAATTAGTGGACTTATTAAAAGAAAAGATACAAATGAAGATTTTGAAGCCTTCTTTTATTCTAGTTTTTGGTTTGTGGTACCTAAGAAAAATGGATCACTATGATTTATCTAAGATATTCAATCAATAAATGTAATAATTATTAAAAAGATAGATATAGGACCTTTAATAGATAAATTTATTGAAGCATTTGCAGGAAGGGTAATTTATTCAATGGATGATTTATATTTGAGTTATGATCAATTTCAACTTGCATATAGAAGTAGAAATATGATAATAATAATAACACCACTTGAACTACTTGAAATGTGTATTCTTCTATAAGGTATTATTAATTCAATTGTACATATGATGAATGGAATGAATAAGGTATTGAAAGACTTCATTCTTGAAAAAAATATGCATTTTTTAAATGATGTTCTTATAAAGAGATATAAAGATGAAGAAACAGATTATACTTTAGATAAGAGGGAGTATCACAAATATATCATTGATTATATATAAGATTGTGAAAAGATTTTAACTTGACTTGAAGAAGTTCATCTTACACTATTTGGGACAAAATCTATATTTGAAATACAAGAGGTTGTGATTGTTGGACATTTATATAGATTTTATAGAAGAAAATTAGATCCAAACAAAGTTGATATAATTGGAAGGGTGAAGAAGATATGTGACTCTTTTATAGAAATAAGTAGGTTTTTGGATACATATATATTTTATCGTATATGGATTCTTTATTACACTTATATAGCAGATCCATTATATGAATTATTACAAAAAGATTATTGATTTAAATGAAAAAAAAAAAAAAAAAAAAAAAACATACAAAAGCAATACAAAGACTAAAGGTGTTATTATTATCACCTCCAATTTTAAGAAAAGTTGATTATGAATGCAATAGACAAATAATTCTTATTGTAGATACTAGTCCTATTACTATTAGGTGGGTTGTAGGTCAAGATAATTTAAGTAGAAATAAATTTATAGTTTGATTTGGAACTGATATTTTGAATACTTGCCAACGTGTATATTCACAAGTCAAAAGAAAGCTATAGAAAGTTGTCTTAGCAATGAAAGCTGAAAAAGACTATTTGATTGGTGCAATGGTAGTAATTGAAACAAATTGCTTGTCATTGCTTGGAATAATAATTAATTATACAATATCAAATATTGAAATGCTAAAATGGATTGCTTATATCAAATCATCAAATCTAAAGTTTAGGCATATTGATAGGAAAGATAATTTAGAAGTAGATATGTTATCTTGAGCAAGATATGATAATGAAGGCGAAATGATTGAAGATATTGATGATGTTGGAACAAAATTTTATTTAGTTTCAAATCTTAATAAGAAGGATAAGTTATTTTTTGAAGAGCTTTATAAAAGAGAATTGTTGGATATTGGTTATTACTTGAATACCTTGACTAGGCAAGCAAATTTGTCTATAGAGAAGTTTAGAAAAATTTAAAAAAAAGACATATAGATTATTGTTTCAAGAAAGACACTTACAGAGGAGACCAAAGAAAAGAATTGGAATGCTACAATGAATGATAAGCAATAAAAAAGACCAACAAAAATTATTAAGGGAATTTCACAACAATCTATGGACGGCACATAAGAGAATTTAAGCTACATTTGATCTCTTAAAACATCTTAAATCCAAAAAAGTGATATTAGTGGAAAAAGATGTATCAAAATGTGCTTTTATTTGTAGAGTCATATACAACTTGTTAAACATATTCTAATATATGACATTGCGATGGTTTATATCAAGTATTTGGTAAATTCTAAAACAAGATAACATGTAATATGACACAATCAATTTTCAGCCAAAATGACAAAACAAAGATCATTTTATTATATTTTAATGGACTTCTACATTGACATTTTGCCCAATTTGAAGTTCTCCCAATTCCAATCCAATTTCAAATGCAATTGTCTAATGTCCGCTTAACCAAACAAACATAGTGTGAAGTGACCCTCATTGTCACACTACAAAGTTAAAAAAGAATCAAATTACCAGGGTTTTCTGGGCTTTTGTACCTCAATCAGCTACTTAGTATATACAATTTGGCTCTCCGTCCTCAGTAAGGTCTCAACTATCAACTACAAAAATGCTTTTGCACAAATTGAAGACTGCATTCCGCAATGTTTAGATTTAGTCTAGAAGTGCATAATCTAATGAAGGGGACCTAAATTGAAATGAAACTGTGCTGGGCACTTCCAAGTTTTCTCCTATTTCGGACACCAACAGCGGAAAATGCTAGATTCAAACCGACTGTGTAAGGTCACAACCACGCGACACAGGAAGCAGAGATGGTGCCGCGGCCGCCACCCATGTCCGCTCCTGAATTCCACCTCAATGATAACGACTTCTTCTCGGCTGCAAGGTCACAAACCTCAACCGAGTTCAATGCGGAGCAGTATCGGTGACGATTCTGCGAGTACTCTCGCGTGCCCCCGATGATGTATAGGTTGCTGCCCACACTCTCGCAGGCAAACCCGAACCTCGAGAAGGACCTTGCGTAAACCTGCCCCCCGTTGATGTGTCCCAGCTGGTTCCAAGAGTTCAAAGTCTTATTGTATGCCATCACTCTTTTCTGGTGCACGCAGATGAGCTCGCCGTTCACAACTGCGCTAGGCTCCATTACCTTCTTGTCATCCATGCACATATTGGGCACGAAGCGCCATGTGTCGGTCTCGGCATCATAGACCTCGGCGGGGCTCCTCTGGCTGTTGTTATAATGATTCTTAACATACTCACCAGTGATAACCCAGAACTGCCCGTCGAGCGCAACTCCCTCGCAATTCGACCTCTGAACTGCCATGCTAGCTATTACCTTCCATGTGTCGGTTTCTGGGTCGTAAACCTCAGCCGAGTCGAGGAATCGCGTGTTCCCTTGTCCGCCAGCGACATAGACTTTGCCACCTACCACAGAGGATGCGAACCAGCTCCTAGGAGTGTTCATTCTTGCACCTTTCGTCCACTTGTTTGTGAGTGCGTCGTAGATTATGACGTCGCTGCACACCACTGATGTGGAATGTATGTTTGAAGCGACACCACTCTTTGTTCGACTTCCGCCAATGAGAAGGAATTTGTGGCCAAGAGCAACAGAGGCAAATCCTACCCATTGTTGGCTTTCGGAACGCCCGGGAGTGGGAGGGAGCACGGACCACTTCGCAGCAATCGGATCGTATGCGCGAAATGGAGTTCCCTGGGGAGTGTCTGGAAGCACGTATATCCACCCTTCAGCGACGCCCATCTGTAAAATCGCCAAGCACTTCAACTCAGCTTCATCATGAGGCCACTCAACCAGAAAAGAGAAGCACTTCGCAATAAATTACAGGCTGTCCACACTTAGTAGGTACGGAACAACTAAATCCTCCAGACTGTAGTAATTTGAGACAGCACTCTACGTCGCGAAAAAATATGTATGAAGCTGATGCAGGAAATTGGTCAACAGGAGAAGAGGATCAATTGTGCTGGAACGCGGCCCGAGCTTGCAATACCACCGTTCAATCAGGAATGTGATGGGTAAAAGAGTGGAAGAGCTGCTTTGAGTTTTTGAGATACCTTGCGACGCAATGAAGCAATCTCTTGGTCCTCAGCCACGCGTCTCCACGATGAACAAACCAATCGCGTCATGGCCAAGCTTTGTCGAGGCAACTGCGCAAAAATTAGCTTCACAACGTCGTCTGGCAAGCTATGGATTAGAGGACTCTTATCTTCCACATCAGTTTTCTGAATCTGCGCAGTTCGGCATCCCCACCACTCAGACACCACTTCGTCAATTTCCTCCTCCACGCTCTTCACACTGTACCCCTCCACCTTCAACTTCTGATCGGCTATCATGCAAAGACCTAGCTTTCCAGTCCTGAATCTCTCAGGCAAACACCCCCGACTCAACCCGGTCGCTACACCCATGGCCACCATGGCAGGAAATTCAGACTCAACCTTCTCAATCAACAAATTCTACCCAATCTATTGAAAACGCCCCCGTACTCTATATACTTTATTCACAACAAAGTCTCAATTGGCACTTGATGCCGATCTACGACGCCACCCCTTTAGACGGATTTCAGCTCGATCTGTACTGCGTGGTCCTGAGCAAAGCAAATCGCTGGAGTCATGCAGTGAGCGAGGCGGCGGAGCGAGCATTCAATCTCCGACAACAGCGTTCGTTAAGAGCGAACGAGATCGACGTGTGACACGTTTATAAAAGCATCAGTGACGTCGAAACCCGACGCCGCGCCAGCAAAAGTCCCTGGCGGCCAACGATTATCCAAAGAGGATGATCCTGGTCCAGGTAAGCAAAAGCATATGCTCGTGGCCGGCGTCGAGGGCCTCCTCTTAAAGCAGCGACCCAGTTGTGATGGTGGGGCTCACACGTGGTGAGCTCAGGGAGGGGCTCCACGCCAGCCTCCGCAGCGCCAGCGTCAGCAAGCGCAGCAGATGGGTCCCCTCGCCACGCCCAATCCTGGTGCGCACACACCGTGCACGCTGCTTCGCGGCCAAGGGCAACAAATCTGTGAGCGTCGCGACCAGTGGCGATGTGGCCACACGCGTTCAGGCCTCGCCGGCCTGGATTCTGTGGCCCTTGCGGGCCTTGTGCGCCATCGCCACTTCCTCCATCACTTCCAAGCTTCGTGAGGGACCCGCTTGCCTGCTTGCCTGCTTGCTTCTTCTTCACACGGCATTGGCCTTGTGTTAATGATCTCCCTCCTTCTGCCTCCTCCCTCTCACCCATGTGATGCGCCTGGCCTCCGTTTCCAAGGATTTTAGGGTTTGGTGGTGGGGTGACGATTCCCTTTGTTCATTCATTTGGCAGGCCGTGGGTTGAGCCTTGTGTTTTTGTCCTTCGTCACGCACATGTGGGGTGATGGTGGTCGCGGGGTTTCAATCAGATCTAGGATCTCCGTGTACGATTGTGGCATGCATGATAAATACGTCACATTGTGTCAGGTTTTCCTTTTTGTCTTTTTTCTTTTGTTTATTTGCATTTTGTTTTGATTTCCGCAGATTTGCACCATGTCCGGCTTTTGAAACGTACTGTGTCATGTTTACAAGTCAAGTTTTGAATGTAGGAATTCAGATACCATTTGAAGATGGGATTTGTTTTTCTCACACATTTGTAGAATGACATTGTATATTATTGATGAATAGATTTATTGAAGCAATCCCAAAAACTTTTGATAATTAATTGTTTTGAATACACAATTTCATGGGAGTGGTGTTATGGAAGTGAGGAGCTTTGAAACAACCATCATGTTGGTCTTTGCTGTGGAAATAGAGGGTGAAGTGCCACCTTGTTGTGACACCATCCTTACTGCTTGCTGCCCTCCCTCCATTGATTATGATGCTGGAGAAAAGAAACTGCTTTAAACAAAATAAATTAATTAATTAGACCAGTTTTCATTTGCAAAATTCTAATACAAAATTATCTCAAAAACTTTACATGTCCATATGTGCACAATTTGAGAATAAACAATTTTCTCCATCAGATTTGCTTACAATATTTTATTTACACAATTGAATTAAAATTAAAAAAATATTAAGTGTAATTTTATGCAATTGAATACATGTTTTTGGATTTTTTTTTATTTTTTTTATTTTTTTTAAAATATACAATAGTGTATGTTACAATGCCTGTGCAGATAAATGTAATTTTATGATATGTCATAAAAATTTATATGTACAAATTATTATATCTACATATAGTATCAAACATGTGCAATTTACAACATTATAGCATAACAATATGTAATGACTAATTTATCATCTTGGTATTAAAATTTTGCAAATGTGTAACATACATAATATCAGATTGTACTTGATATATAAAAAGGTACAATTTAACAAGGGAATTGTTAAGTGGACATCTCCTTTTTATTATGTGGACACTCCCACTACTATAAGTTTTTCAACAAGTTGGATACCATGAAAGATATAAAAAATAAAAAATAAAAAAAAACAACAACAACAACAACAACAACAACTACACTCCGCAGTATAAGAACATTAGCAATACAAAAGCTAATCAAATCAAGTAAAACAAATAGTAAAAAGGGAGTGTTTGCCTAGCAAAATTGCTATGTGGACACCTTCATTTATTTATTTGCTTTGTTTAGCTTCTATATTGCAAATTTTTCTATGTTGTGGATTGTTGTTAATTTTTGTTGTTGTTTTTATACCTTTCAACCTCATTAGTATCCAGCTTGTTGAAAAACTTGTAGTAGTGGTGTATTGTTGGTGTAGCACAAGGAGAGTGTCTACATAGTAAAAAGAGGGTGTCTATCTAGTGGTTCCTTTAACGAATAACTTAGAGTCATTAAAAAAAAAAGAAAAAAAAAATGTATCTATATATATATATATATATATATACACACATACATACTTAGTCATTAGTAACAATAATTTTTTTTTAAAAAGAAGTATATTGGAAAAAATGTTATGATCATAAAGATTGTATGAATTTACAACATTATGATGTAAGAAGTGGTGGAATTTTGCACAAATACAATGATGAAAGTCAAATTGTATATGGCTATGAGACCACATATGGATTGGATGAAAGAAGTTTTGAATTTTCACATAATTATTATGGAAGGGGTTATGAAATTACTCTAGGTTATGATACTAAAAGTGGTGGTGAAACCACAAAGGATTATGGCGAAAGTTGTGAGATTTTTCAAGAGCATGAGGTTTCACAAGGCTATGAAATTTCTCAATGTTATGAAGTAATACAACGCTTTGAGATAACACAAGATTATGATGTTTCACAAGGATGCATTCAAGAAGAAATGAGGGATGTTTTACAAGGATACATTCAAGAAGAAATGATAGATGTTTCACAAAATTATGTGGCAAAAGAAGGTTATGGAATCAAAGTGTGGAATTTAAGGATTAAAAATCTAAAAATCTTCAAATATAAAGACATTGGAAATGGATTCAAAGATTACATGGACATCTTAAATGGTGGTTGGAATCAAAAGAACAAGACAAAAGATACAAACAAGATGTATGTGGCTATGTGGATGAAGTTTCAATAAAGTCTTTTTATTTCAAAATTTGTACCTCGCCAATGGTTTGGTCATGTGCATAAGAAGATATTTCCACCCTACTTGAACATGTGGAATAAATGGAAACACTCACATTGGTAAAAAAGATAATTGACTATAAAATATTGACGCATATAGGAGGATGCGCAGGTTTAGAGGGAATGGATGTCGTATTGTGACACGATTATATGGTGAAATTATGACTAAAAATGATTTTTTAATTAATACTCTATTATCTTAGTTCAATATAAATTCAACATATTTTAACAAGATTTTTATGAAAGCCTCTTATTTTTTTTCTTCACTTAATAGCTAATAGATAAGAATTAGTTAGTAATTTTACCTTCTAGTTTGTAGTAATTCTTTTATTACCTTAGAAAGGCCATAAAATGATAAAAATATAATAAAAAAGATAAATTACTAGCATGATTGATACTAGAGTTAAGTTGAGGATAGGATCAAGCTATAAAATCTCTAGGATAGCTTAGATTGATACCTGGAGGTTGGCCGTTTGTAGGACAGGGTCGAAATCAGACCTCTAGCCACTAAAACGGCTACCTAAGGCAAAGTACAGAAGATTTTGGAGATCAACAATTAAAATTGGATAGCTAGCTCAAAACTTGTTCCAAGAACATTAAGTTTGTGGCCATAGGATTTTAATAGACTTTACAATGGTTATTCAAAGTTAGTATTTGTATTGGTGTTTTGGATTTTATGTAAGACAATGACAACTTGCATTCTTGACTAATTTGTGTAATTTGTGTAGCATCTATAGTTCAAAATTTGATATTGTCTGGATAGTTTGGTGTGCTAGGTGTGCACAAAAGTTTGTATTAATCTAATGGTGCAATCAAGAGATATTTGGGCTTTGATACAAAAGGTTGCTGGAAGTTGGCAGTTTAGGGTTGAATAGGGTTTCTATGATAACTAAAGATCTACCAATTGGATCAACATAATTTTTGCCAAAATAATAGAAGACTTAGAGATCAAGATAAAAACCAAGTTTGAGTTGAAATTAACAATTGAAGAAGGAGAAATCACCACTAGAATTTTTGCATCAATTTTCAAATTGACAGCCGAGTGTCATTAGTGCGGTTTTTGGACATTTTCTTGCAATTTGTAATTTGGATTGGATTGAATTTTTCTAAGCATGTAGAAGGCTTATACTAATATTTTTTTGTGAAATTTCACACTAAGTGGATGGTTGGATTAAAAGTTATAGCTTGTCAAAGCTCACTAATTAGGATTAAGGCTTGCAAAGAATAATAAAAATTACTTAATTATAAAAGAAACGAGGCAATTGGGGTATATGTATGGTTGATGTAACGAAGAGGAGTGTTTTTAAATACTTTTGAATTGAAATTTGAATTATATTCTTCATACATGGATAAAATCTATTAAAGTTTCTTAATTATTTACAAACACAACTTTATCTTCTACAGCCAAGTGCCCGGTGCATTGTCTAATAAGACAACATGTAATACAACACCCTATATAAAGTTAAGATTGAACTCATGACCTAATAGTTGCTATAATAGACATCAACCTTTCTTATTATATGTATAGGGCCATAATGTCTCATTATTTATATAATTCATCAATTCTATCTAATCTATTGTCCACCTACTATTGTCATGGAAATAAGATTTATTCCAATAATTATCTAATTAATATAGATTGATAGAAGTAGATAAAATAAGTTAATTTGATAATATCTTATAAAAAAGCTTTCTAGTAGCTTCATAGATACGGAATCACCTTTATACATGTCTATAGGTGATTGATAGGCTACAAACTTAGCCAACAAGCTAGCCATGTATTGCACATGTTGGTAGCTTGTGAAATAAGCTAAGTATATGGTGCACATGTAGGAAACTTATCTTGCAAATTTGACATATGTCTTGCAAATTAGACACGTGTTAGAAGTCGTATAGAATGCTGCCATGTAGTTTTTAGATCAATAGTATATATAGAGACAAGAGTGAAGCCTTCTTTACTCTTGTCAATTCCTTTCTTGTTTCTAATCTAGTTCAAGAGTCTCTTGTATTTTCTAATCTTTGACAATAGCCATTCAATTTCTTCTGTCATTTTCTTTTGACATAGTTTTTACTAACTTATGTATCTATTTCAATTTGTGGCCTTGACAAATTGATAAGAGTGAAGTTACAATATCAGAGCTTTATCTTTTCTTAATTAAAAGTAAATTATCCCTTTTTCTTCATAAGACATAAGCATATTCAAAGTTATAGATTATCTACTTCTAAATTGATATTGTTCCTAAATTATTATTTTTATTCTTGAGTATTTTATTTCATAATAAAAATAGATACTTTTTTTTTCTTTTTATTCTGATATTATGGCACAGCTTGTTGAAATGAAGAGTGCAATGGCACAAATGTAAGAGCAAATAAAAGAACTAATGCTTGTAATATATCAACTCAATACACTATTACAAGAAGCAACAAGATTAGGAGGAAGTGAAGACATTGAGATGATTCAAGCTGCTTGAAGCCATACCACTTCACCTACAATTGAACACCATTCAAGCATCAAAGAAATAAAAATCAATTTGCCGGAGAAGTTTTATAGCATCAGATTTAAGTTTTGAGGATTCATCAATCAAGTACAATTGGTGATTGAACTTCAACCCCAAAATTATCCAACCCAAAGGTCATAAGTTAGATTTATGAAAATATGACTTTAAAGGTTCTACCTTATCATGGTTTCATCCTTTCTTGAATGATGTGATCTAATATTGGATAATTTGGATACATTCTTAGTAGAGTTTTGATTTATGTATGGAGAATATAATATAATTTATGTCACAACCAACAAGATTTGCATCTTACAAGAAGGAATCAATTAGAGACATCATATACTTCACAATTCCAACAATTAGTGAGAGGGTGAATTTTCACCCTTTCATCCAAGTTACAAGATGGCCTCACTTAAGAGTTGCTTGTAATTAGTGGTGTAAAGTGAAGGAAGCAAATAGCAAGTACAACAAGGATTACAACCACAAAACAAGGGAAATAAGGATATCAAGCAAGTACACCATTCAAAACTATATCATAGTCTGTTCATTGTATATTCATCTATTAAAAAATAAAAATAAAAATAAAAAGTTTTATTTTTAAATAGATAATTTTTCAATCTTTTCAATGGTATAAAAAACATGTGAATCCAAGTTATTATGAGTAAGTTATGATAATCCAAAGATAGAAAATAAATAATGAAAATGTTAAGTGGAAAAACTTTACCTTAAGGATAACTTGCTTAAGAGCCTTTGTGAGGTTTGAATTCATCCAATTAGCCTAGGAACCTTGTATGGCCTTCAAATCTTATTCCAATTCTTCATAATGGCTCCCAAAGTGGTAAAACTCATTTTTACCAAAGTCTTCAAAATTATTCTAAAAATTCCTAAAAAATTCTAAATAAATTCTAAATAAATTTTAAAAACTCCTAAAATATTTTAAAAATAATAGTATCAATTTAAAATTATTTTTTTCTACCTTGGTGATTTTTTATAATAATAAAATCAATTTAAATCAACTAAAAATCTTATTTTCTACATAAACAACTATTAAGATATGAAATTTATTTTTCATGCTTCTTCTACCTACTAAGTAACATTTATATATTTTTAATAAGTGGTACTTAAAGATAGAAGGCCAATGTAGATATTGGTTTTAATAATTAAATACTAATTCTTATAGTTAAAAAAAAATCCTAAATTAACTAAGATAATTGCGTCTAAGACTTACTAAGATCCTATTTCTTTCTCATTAATACTATTTTCCTTCATTTAGCATCATCTAAATACATCTTTACTTTAAAATTATAATTTTGGTATTTTAAATGCATTCTTTTAATCTGAAATAACTAACGAATCAATTTGATGATTCACATATGATGACCATCTGGAATGACTTGCAAAGGAAACGAATCTGGAATTTGACCTCTCAAAATGTTGTTGAATAAATAGAGGAATTGTCTATAGAAGTTTTTGTCAAGGACATACTTATTAGAACCTTCTAAAACATTCTAAAAGTTTCCAAGAACTCTCTAGAACTGTCAAGGACATACTTGTTAGAACCTTCTAGAACATTCTAGAAGTTTTTTAGAACTCTCTAGAACCTTCTAGAGCCTTCTAAGCTTCTTAGTTAGTAGAAGTTACTTGAGAAGCTCCCTAATTGGTGGAAGCTACTTCAGAAGCTTCCTAGGTAGGAGTATATATTGGAGTTGAGGGTGAAGAGTTCTTCAGTCTCGACAACACATCTCTTAGAGCTCTAGCTCAGCTCTCTGGTGTTGTTTTTCTACTCATCTGATTAATCCAGTTCCTGCCAGTTCTTCTTGAACTTCTTGTTTAGACTTCAAGTCTATAATTTGTGTCCGTGACAGTTTATTGAGATTGCTCTCACCTTAGATATCAGAGTTAGTTCCTTCTTGTTGGAGTATGGATTATCCCTCTTCTTGAAGGTAAACTAGTATTTTAGAGGTTGCGGATTACCCTCCTCTAAATTGATATTTTTTTGTCATAATATTGGAGCCTTATTCTTCTTGGAGAGAGTGGATTATCCCTCTTTTTGAAGGTCTCAAGGCATTTTAAAGGTTGCGGAGTACCCTCTTCTAAACCAATATTTCCTCCTTGTAGAAACAATTACTTCTTTTCTCTTAGAATGGTTGGAGGTCAAGACATTAATATGAGTGAAAGTTTGGAATCCAAGATGGATGCCATTATGAATGCTCTTGCTACGTTATCACAGAGAATTACGATGATGGAAGGAGTCTTTGCAAGACTTCATAATGATAGAGCATCCGGAATAGCACAATCTGGGCTTCATCAGCCTTGAGTTTCTACACCAAAAGAAGCAATTTTAACTGTGGTTCAATGAGAACTATTACTTCCACAACAAAAGGAACCTCGAATTAGCCTTCCAGACAACTTTGATGGCACACGCTCCAAATTTTGAGGTTTTATCAATCAAATCAAGTTAATAATAGCTCTACAACCTGAACGTTATCCGACGGAGGAATCACGCGTTGGATTGGTTGGAACTTTGCTTACGGGACAAGCTCTATCGTGGTTTGCTCCTCTATTTGAAAAAAGATCACCAATTTTGAACAACTTTGAGACTTTTTTGGAGGTATTTGCAGAAGCATTTGGCGAGCATGACAAGGCTCGGTGGGCTACAACAAAAATTCGATCACTACGACAAGGGACTCGCTCTGCATCAGTCTATGCATCGGATTTCAGGCAATTGGCATGCGACATCAATTGGGATGAAGAAGCATTGATGAGCCAATTCTATTGGGGTCTAAGGGACGACGTGAAGGATTTGTTATTATCTCTTCCTGATCCACAAACGCTCAACAAAGCCATTAGCCAAGCTGTAAAGTGCGATAATCGCCTATTTCAACGTCGCTAAGACCAATTCTTCAGACAATATACAAGTCATTACGGCGCAATTATATCAGCAAGTAGCCTAAATTCACAAGCGGAGACAGAGGACATGCAGATTGATGCAGGACGTATCAAATCCCTTACTTCAGAAGAAAAGAAGCAATATATGGAGAAAGGTTAGTCCTTTTATTGCGCTGGAGAAGGCCATAGAGTTGAAATCTGTCCAAAGAAGCAAAATGGACACAGCATCAAGAATAGAGGTGCATTTGTTCAAGAAAACAAAGATGCCCAGCCACAATAGAAACCGTGCGGCTGGACAAATCAAAACCAGGTTCTTCTCAACCTGCCCATTGTTTTATAATTCCTTTGTCTTTTGGTCCCGAAAAACTAAAAACCTTAGCCTTATTAGATTTAGAAGCATTTGCTTGTTTCTTAGACCAAGAATTTGCTAAGCGTCACAAAATTCCCCTAGTACAAAAATTCAAACCTGTTCACGTTGAAGTAATAGATGGACAACCTTTATTATCTGGTAGTGTCACCCATAAATTAGAACCTATAGAAGTGATGTTTAAAGACCATATTAGTTATATTGTTTTCAACATTATTAGCACCCCATCAAATCCTATTGTTCTTGGTCTTTTTTGGTTGGAAAAATATAATCCATCCATAAATTGGAGGTTGCGAAGGATAACATTTTTCATAGAATAACCTGAAGACAAGCCTGGAAGAAGACCCCAAACCAAAAAATTCTTGTTCATTGGAGCAAAAACGTTTGTAAGATCGTACAAAGAAGGCACACCATTGGTCATTTATGTGGCTCTAACTAGTGGAGAGCAGATTTCAACAGTAGGAATACCGGAACAATACAAGGATTTTTAAGACGTGTTCCAAAAGAAAAATGCTGACATGCTACCAGAACATCGACCATATGTATGTGCCATAGAATTACAAGAAGGAGCACAACCGCCTTTTGGCCCAATCTACAACCAATCACAGCCGGAGTTGGCTGAGTTGCGGAAATACATTGACGAGAACCTAGCCAAGAATTTCATTTGTCATTCAAAATTGCCAATTGGGGCACCAATCTTATTTGTGAAGAAGAAAGATGGCTCACTACAGATGTGCGTGGACTATTGAGGTCTCAATAAGATGACAAAGAAGAATCGCTATCCATTATCTTTGATCTCTAGTCTTCTGGAACAACTTGGACATGCAAAGATCTTTACAAAGATTGATCTAAGGAGAGCTTACAACCTTATGCAAATCAAAGAAGGAGACGAATGGAAGACAGCTTTTCGTACAAGGTATGGTCATTTTGAATATAATGTCATGCCATTTGGTCTTACTAATGCTCCGGTGGTTTTTCAACACATGATGAACGATATTTTTTGAGAATATCTAGACAATTTTATTGTCATTTATCTGGATGATATCTTGATATTTTTTGAGAGTGAAGAAAAGCACAAGAAGCATGTTTGTTTGGTACTCGAAAAACTACATGAGCGAGGATTCTATGCCAAGTTGGAGAAGTGCTTATTTCACCAAACTGAGATGGAATTTTTAGGATTTGTTGCGACTATGGAAGGCTTAAAGATGGATCCCAAGAAGGTGGAAGCAATTGTGTCCTCGGAAGTTCCAAATACGGTTAGAGACGTACAATATTTTTTCGGCTTTGCTAACTTCTATCAAATCTTCATCAAGAATTATTCTCAAGTTACTGCTCCACTCACTCCATTAACATATAAATATAAGCTAAAATGGAGACTTCTAGCGGAAAAAGCATTTCAAAATCTTAAAACAGTATTTACTATGACTCCAATCTTGGTACACTCAAACTTTGCAAAGGCTTTATATTTGGAAACCGATGCTTCGGATTTTGCTTTAGGAGCCGTACTTTCATAGATGGGCATCAACAATAAGCTTCATTCAATTGCATTCTATTCACGAAAGTTTTCTGCGGTTGAGATCAACTACGAGATTCATGATAAGGAACTCTTTGCTATAGTGGATTCTTTCCGAGAGAGGCGTCACTTCCTTGAAAGAGCTGCATATCCAGTGATCGTACATACGGATCACAAGAATCTGAAATATTTCATATCTGCTCGGGTTTTAAACTGTCGTCAAGCTTGATGGAATATGTCGCTATCTAGATTTGACTTCGTTATTACTTATCGGCCTGGAAAGCAGCAAGGACTATCCGATGCCTTATCAAGAAGATCATATCTTGCGTCGAAGATTAGAGAAGCAGTGCTTCATCAATAGTATACGACATTATTAAAGTCAGAGAAATTCAGGATTTGTGCTGTTGTGGTATCAATTGATGCTGTCTTCCTCAATCAGGTATGTGCTGCGACTATTGAAGATTCAATAGTCCTTGATAATAAGTAGCATATCAATGACAACAAACTCAAGGTTGAAGGAGATCTCTTATACTTTGAGGAGTGGCTGTATATTCCAAAAGGGCTAATACGACTTTGAGTCCTTCAATCTTGTCATGACTTTCCATTTGCGAGACATTTCGAATTCAACAAAACCTTAGAACTCATTTCCCGAGATTTTTGGTGGCTCCAAATGTAAAATGATGTGAAGGATTTCGTCCTCTCTTGTGACATTTGTTCAAGATCCAAGAACCCTCAACATCACCCTTATGGACTTCTACAGCCATTGCCTATTCCGTGTCATCCATGGTCTTTAGTTTCCATGGACTTTATTACAGAACTGCCGCCATCGAATTCATTTGACAGCATCTTTGTTGTGGTGGATCGACTTACGAAGATGGCACATTTTATTCCTTGCAAGAAGATATCGTCAAGCGAAGATACAACAAGGCTCTTCCTTGATAATGTGTATCGATATCATCGTCTACTACATGATATTGTGTCGGATCGAGGAACCCAATTTGTATCAAAGTTTTGGAGATCTTTTTTTAAGATATTGAAGGTAGACATCAAGTTTTCTTTGGCATTCCATCCTCAAATTGACGGCCAAACGGAACGGGTGAATCAAGTTTTGGAACAATATTTACGATTTAGCATCAACTATCAGCAAGATGATTGGACTGTATATCTACCGCTAGCCGAGTTTGCATATAATAACACCCTTCATGGGTTGACTCAAAAAACACCATTCTTTTCCAACTATGGGTACCATCCAAAGCTTGATCTATTGAGTTTGTCAACGAATAACAATCCAGCAGCTGAAGGATTGGTGCAGCAGCTATCGGAGCTTCAAACCACATTGAAACTTCAATTGTAAATTGCCAAAGAGTCTTACAAAGCATCTGTGGATAAATTTAGGAATCAGGCACCTAATTTCAAGATTGGAGATAAAATATGGCTGCATCAACGGAATATCAAGACCAAGCAGCCATGTGATAAGTTGGACTACCGGAGATTGGGACCATTTGTTATCCAGAAGCAAATCAATCCTGTGGCGTACCGCTTAGAGTTACCAGCTGCTATGAAGGTACACCCTATCTTTCATGTTTCTCTGTTAGAGCCTTATCGAGAATCGTCTTTTCCTAGAAGAGTGCAATGTCTGCCACCTAGTATAGAAATTGAAAACAAAGAAGAATATGAGGTAGAAAGGATATTAGATTCATGGCAAAGATGGAATAAATTAGAGTACTTTGTGCATTAGAACAACTACGATATTAATGAAAGAACATGGGAACCGGCTGAAAATCTTGCCAATGCATCTCAAAAGGTACGGAAATTCCATTGATGATATCCTAATAAATCAAAAGCTGGTCATTAACAAAGCGGGAAGATAAAGCCTTTTCTGGAGAAATGAATAGAAAAGGGATCTAGGTCTCATCAAAACATAACTTGTTATATTTCATAGTATCAAGATATCTAATATCAAGGTGTATTTAGATATGGCTAGTAAGAATGTAGATATTGTACTAGTGGTATCATCTCAACCGAGTAGCTCACGATGTCGACCTCGAGATGAAGAATTAGAAGAGCCAAGAAGACGTCGAAGAATACCAAGCAGTAAGTCACTTGTAATTGTCTTTGACGTCAAACCAACTCATGCAAGTAGTAGCAAAGCGATATTTTTAGGTCGTTTCCACAATGAAGATACAAAAGTTCAAGCATGGTCTTAAGTGGAAGATATTGGTCATTATCGATGGCTATAAGGATCTATGAATCATCTATCTCGTGAACGACAACTGGAATATATTGCAGAGACTATGCGACAAATTTTTGATTTCCTACGTTTGTGAGTGTACACTTCAAATGGCTTCTCAGAGACCTCAAAGCTAG
Organism: Physcomitrellopsis africana; assembly: GCA_036785485.1. Classification (NCBI taxonomy): domain Eukaryota; kingdom Viridiplantae; phylum Streptophyta; class Bryopsida; order Funariales; family Funariaceae; genus Physcomitrellopsis; species Physcomitrellopsis africana. The sequence continues at coordinate 135,117 of JAWRVF010000410.1, read as the reverse complement.
AGGAGGAGGTGATGTCAAGGACATACTTATTAGAACCTTCTAGAACATTCTAAAAGTTTCCAAGAACTCTCTAGAACTGTCAAGGACATACTTATTAGAACCTTCTAGAACATTCTAGAAGTTTTCTAAAACTCTTTAAAACCTTCCAAAGCCTTTTAAGCTTCTTAGTTAGTAGAAGTTACTTGAGAAGCTCCCTAGTTGGTGGAAGCTACTTCAGAAGCTTTCTAGGTAGGAATATATATTGGAGTCGAGGCTAAAGAGTTCTTCAGTCTCAACAACACATCTCTTGGAGCTCTAGCTCAGCTCTCTGGTGTTATTTTTCTACTCATCTGATTAATCCAGTTCCTGCCAGTTCTTTTTGAACTTCTTGTTTAGACTTCAAGTCTATAATTTGTGTCCGTGATAGTTTTAATGACTATCTAAGAGAAGAATGAGTGAGTTGCTACTAATTTGAAGAAACTAAAGCAAATTTAGTTTATAGAATCAAAAAAAGAAGAAAAATAAATAAAATCAAATATAAGAATTAATAATTATAAAAAATAATAATAAAAAAAAAAAATCAAAGTCAAAAAAAATAAAAAATAACAAATAGTAGTTTCAAATTCCTCTTCAATATGAGAATATTATGATATTAGCCTTCTAAGGCCTATATATCCATTGAAAGTTGAGGTTGGTTATTTCTTGTATTAACACTAATTCATTGGGATAGCTTATTTTTCCAACCAGACTCAAATCCGAGATGCTTCAATAACAATCTTTCTTATGATCAATACTACAACTCTGCTTGGATGTTTATCAATTACAAAATTATAAGTTTTAATATTCTTATTTATTTATTTATTTATATGTATGATATAAATCACATTCTATATTCCTTATATCTATTTCTAAAAATTTAAATAGGAAAATCTTTTCCATTTAGTGTTTGCAACCAAAATAAACTATTTAGAAAGATTTCTTTAATTACATAAGGGTCCAACTATAAGGCATCAAATTTTCCAGGAAAATCTAATCTTCAAGCATTTTGTAAAAAAATCAATATGCTAACCCTAAGAATTTTGATCTTGTATCAATTGTCAAAGATAATTTTTTTTTTCTTTTTTGTATAGCCTATATGTGTTGAGCACTCCATCTTCTGGTCTCATTTAGACTTTTTAGACATTCCAATCTATCCATCAAAGATTGTTTAGTTGACAATCTTTATATCAAAGCAATTCAAAGAGAAGGGATTTCAAATTCAATTGATAAGATGGCTTCTATACTATAAATCAGAGAAAATATAGTGGCTTGAGTAGTCACCTTAAATGTGGTCCTATAGGCCCACAAAGCTGTAGGAAGCTTGGTGTTCCAATCCCATTTAGAAATTATAATGGTTTTTTTAAGGATATTAATCAAAGTTTGATTCATCCTCTCTATATACCTATTGGTTTAAGGGTGATAAGGGGTAGTCTTTCTATGATCATTTTTAAACTATAAGATCAAGTCTTCTATTATTTTATTTAAGAAATGCTTATCCCTGTCACTAATTAGGATTTTTGGATATCTAAACCTAGTGATAATCTATTCATAAAGAAATTTGGCTGCTTACTTAGCATTATTGGTCTTTACTGCCTTTGCTTTAGCCCACTTGATAAGGTACTCGGTTGCTACAATTATGTGTTTTATTCCACTAATAGAATTAGGATAATTTTTTTTAATATAATCTATTTTCTATTTTTCAAATAGAATTAAAGGTAAAGACACATGGAAGGATAAGCTCGTTTGGAAGTCATTTTTAGCTGTAAGATTATTAGAAGTTTGTTTAAATTATAAAAGTGGAGTAAGATTGTTTTTTCCTATTTAGTTATATAATTCATGAACTTGAATATCATCAAAGTTTACTTCCAAGGCATCTTCACAATTAATGTCATCCATTAAGACTGATAAATCTTTTTTTTCTTCATAGTTTAGTGTTGTTCTCATTTGTCTCACTTACTCTACCAATACTGCCCAGAGTAAATCTGTAAAGGAGGATTTGAATACAGGGAGAGACTATCCACATTGAGTTAAACTGTTAGGGTCACATAACTAACTACCTACTAAACATTAGAGTCCAATGCACACGTACACGCCTTCTCTAAAATACTGCCGTCCACTCTACTGGTTCTGCTATTCTGCAACTAAAGATACTTCATGATACAACCCTCCACCAATACTCCTATTGTAATCTTTTGTCTTCTTTCGAATTCATAACAACAATTGACAATGTTACACCATTTCCATAGATTGCATACACCCGCTTCTTTCTCCAATCATTGGAAATAATTCCTCACTTATAACGTCTCTCGAAACAAATTGTTACTCCAATATTTTCCACCGCTCAACTCTCACAGTCAATACGGCATGACACTCACATCCACAACCAAACTTTATTGACATAGCCGGTCTTCAACCTCCAATTCACCGCAAAGAACTTCACGTAACAAACAATTATAATTTCTTACTCATCCACATATATATAAATTTTTCATTTTATTATTGTACTTCATCATTGACAAGGTATAATCCTTCAGGTTTAGGATTCTATAATTGTAGAATCCTGGCATCTTTCGCCTCTAATTGGCACCCTTGTTGCTTCATCTTCTCTTCCAGCTCACTAGTACTCAAAACTGGTGGAACAGATACCTGCGGCCGAACGGCATTCGCCAAGTCGCCCTCCAATTTTTCCACTTCACCCTTCAAGGCACCAATTTCTGCCTGCAGCTTATCTATTCCGATTCTGTATTGGTCTCCCAATTCTACCTTTTCCTGTTCCAATTTTGCTGCTTTCTCATGCTCTACCTGCAACTGACACTTCAACGCGTTGTAGTGTTGTGACACGATTATATGGTGAAATTATGACTAAAAATGATTTTTCAATTAATACTCTATTATCTTAGTTCAAAAAAAATTCAACATATTTTAATAAGGTTTTAATGAGAGTCTTTTAGTTTATTTTCTTCACTTAATAGCTAGTAGATAAGAATTAGTTAGCAATTTTACCTTCTAGGTTGTAGTAATTCTTTTATTATCTTAGAAAGGCCATAAAATAATAAAAATATAGTAAAACGGATAAATCACTAGTATGATTGATATTAGGGTTAAGTTGAAGGTAGGATCAGGCTATAAAATCCCTAGGATAGGTTAGATGGAAATCCAAGGGTTGGCCGTTTGTAGGAGAGGGTCAAAATCAGACCTTTGGCTACTAAAACGGCTGCCTAGGGCAAATCACGAGTCTTTTGGCAGATCGAAAGATGGAGTTAGAAAGAAGACTTAAGACGTTTTGCATAGGATTTGGTTGGGAGTGATTTGGATTAGAAATGACTTTGTAAGAGCTTTGCAAAGTCAGGGTTGTTTTGGGCGACTTTGATTTTTGTGAAATAAAAGAGGGTTTATGATTTGGACAACTACAAAAGTTTTATAGACGATCTACGGCTAAATTTTTGTGGATTTTTGAGTATTATTGTTGTTAATGTGTGCTATAAATTTGAGCTCAATGTAACGATTTAATTGTATGTAATTGAGGTTTAAGTAGGTCAAGGTCTCGGGAATTAAGCTTTGAAGGTCAGTTGGGGTTTTTGAGATCTTGAGCAATTTGCTAGTTGGATTGGAGTGAAATTTGTGTGTATGGGTAGTAGACTTGTTTTCCTATACACATATAAAATTTGAGAGCAATTGAACAGTGTGAAAGGGAGATTTAGGTACTGGAATATTAGCATTAAGATTGGAGAAGGAGGCCGGCCGTCACCCATACAAATTTATGGGTTTTTCTTCTTTTTGTGAAATTAGATCTTCTTCAAACTTAATGTGCTTGTTTTCAACTTAATTAGTAAGGTGTGTGAAAAATTTCAATCAAGATCAATGATTTATTTGGTAGTTATTGAGATTCTAAAACTACCTTAGGATTTTCTTAGGCTTTGGTTAAGATTCGACTAGGGTTTAATTAGGATTTGTTTTAGGATTTGACCAGGATTGACTAGGATTTAGTTAGGGTTTATTTTAGGATTTAATTAAGGTTTGATTAAAGATTATTTAGAAATTGATTAGAGAGGTTAGGACTAGTTTTGCTGCATATTTCTTTTTTATCTTCCACAGCCACGTGCCCGGAGCATTCTCAAGTAAGACTTCACGACATACGACAGCGTCCCGTTCCAAATCTCACATCCTGCGATTCTCTATTAATTTTTACTTTTGACCGTTCAGGATTCTTTGAATGCAATCTTTATCATTCGTCCAATTTTTCTTTTCCTCCGTTAATTTCTACTCCACTGCCAGCTTGGATTTTGTCTTTACTCTAATTAGGTGACTTTGTTCCACAATTCGGCAGCTTTTCTCTATTATCTCCTTCTGGCTCGACTCCAATTGTTGTCTTAAATTTCCTTCCAATTGACCCACTATAAGCTACAATTGGGAAATTTGACCCAATGTTACTTCCGTGAGGTTCCCTCCCTCCAATATTCCGGTGTTCAAATTTGGAGCCTCAGTCACCCTTCCAATTACTACACAAATTGAAGCTCGCCCTGGTGTCGTCTCCAAGATAGCTTCCTATTCCCATGATCTACTTGATTCTCCAATTTCGTGCACCACTACCCCTAGACCAACTGGTAGACTCCGCACACCCTGTTGCGGTATTGGAGAAGGTACACTCTTTTCTCCTACCAGTTGACTTAATGTATATGCAATAACGGAGTGCACATAGTTAGAGCATAGCAAAGAAGCAAATTTATCTGTTTTCCACTTGGCCCCCATTTCTGCATGGATACGGGTTGCTACAAAGGCTGCCCAATTAAAAACCATGCCTTCAAGTGTTCCAATCGCAGCAAACAACAAGCGCTTGGAGATGTACATGGTATGCTGGTTCAAGCCTAGCCGCTTTTGAACAATGCGCATCTACTCCGCAAGCTCTGGAGTAAAAGCCTCTGCCACTTTCTAGCCTTGATTCTTTTCAAAGGATGTCATGTTGCCTTTGAAGTAACTTCTCGGTCTGAAGTCACTAGACACTTTGACTCCTACCGCTAACTCACCTATTGGTAAATATAATACCTTCTGTAAGATACTCTCATCGATTCCAATTCTTCTCCCTTTTATTACACTAGAACCATCCTCTAGGTCGTAATTTTCAATATACTCTACCACTAGTTCTACATCAATTGGAGGCAAATTATCCGATCCTCGCAAAAACACGTACATCTGTGCATTTCTAAAATCTCTCTGTCTTTGTGGAGACCAACAAATTTCCAACTTCATTGGCTCCATGTTGGTGACCACCACGAGGAACGCCGATTGTAAATTATTCTTATTTCGCACATTTCGGACATTCTCCTCTCTGTCCGTAGCTCTCTTCGACCTTTCCATCGACATTGTATAATGTTGACTACGTACTCCTTCCTCGGACTAATCGTTACTTTCTCATAGCAGAACACTCTATACTTCAATAAGTATATGCTCGGACAACCATGCTCAAAACAAAATGCTAACAAAAACTCTCACTAAGTGCCGCGCTTCTAACCTTTTACTCAGGGTCTAAAGCAACAATCCTTAAACTAGTGTACCAGATCATCACTTCCGATTTGCCTGACTAGGCCGTATTAGGATCCAAAACTGACCATCAGCAGTCTTTTCTAACCATTGTGCACCTTCAATAAAGGTAAGCTATCATGAACAGGTACACCCTCTTCCCTCCAATTTTGAAAATCCATCCCAGATTTACGTAAAATAAAGACGTTGTCACATTGTAAATTAAAACATAATGTGAAAGATATAAAGGAATGTGTTAAAATAAAAAGATTAAGATTAGAAGAAGAGAGGATGAAAAAGAGAAAGGGTTGTGATTATAACCACATTATCTTGAAGGTTATAATATTTATCACAAGCTCAGAGATGATAGATAGGCCAAACTACTAATTTCCTGTTGAAATTCCCACTAGCAGTACCAAGTGATGAAGCCAAGGAATTCTACAGTGAAGTCAAGTGGATTCAAACCCACGTCAACTCCAAAGTAGCTAAGAACTTAACCACACAAGCTTCTTTGACTTGGCAATGAAGGATGTAGTTCTTTCTCTTTTATCTCTAATCTAATCTTAATTGTTTTTTCTACTTAATAGATTTTTTTTCTATTTTATCTTAGATCTACTTTACCTTTATTCTCTTCTATTTTAGATCTAAACTTAAATGTTGTGGGCTGAAATTAGAAGAGAAGTGGGTAGAAAAAAATGGTAGTAAGAAGGTAGAATAGAAATTTACCTCAAAAAGTGAGATTCCTTCAAATTAATCCAAAAGAAAGGATTGAAGAGGTGGAAAGACATGGCTGAGGTGTCTCTTTGACCAAGGGAAGAAGGAAGACCAGGCCGGGAGGACAAGAAGGGGGTCGTGAAGAAGAAGAGGAGGTTGTTTTTGGAGAGATAGGGTTTCTTTTTGATAGGCAGTATACATTTTTGTGTGTAGAAGAAGCTTAGAGAGGATTTTAAGTGCAATTTTTTGTAGGTTTGTAGTAGACAAGATAAAGAACATATAAAAAAAAATTTCATGTCTTTTGGTTAAGTATCAAGGGAGATATGAGTCGTCAAAGTTGCAAGTGTTTAAGACTAGGGCAGTGAGGTTTACTAAATTTCGGGCCTCGGCTCTTGAGAACCATTTGGACTTTAGAGGCAAAATTTGTTGGGATTGTGTTCCTTATAGAGTTTGCTACTTTGAATCAAAATCTTAAGTCAATATGATCTTTGAGCAAAGAGTTATGAGTGAAATTGTAACCGGATGTAGGTGAAAAGAGAAATAGAGTGAAAGCAGAATTGGGGTTTGTATGGGCAGAGTGTGTGTGTGGGTTTTTTTTGGTATGAATGGAGTTAGGAGATGAATTTGAGTGTGAAATTTGATAGACGTGATCTAAGCAAGTTAAGAAAGAGATGAGAGTAAGTTTGATACTCATTTATCTTATGAAAAAAATGTTATGCTCTTTCAAAGTGATAGGGGTCTATCTCTAAGTCAGTGAAGTTTGGGGGAGCATATCTTTGTGATCAAAGTAGCATTTTGAGTAAAATTTATTGGGGTTTGTAGATATATGAGTCTATTAAGTTGTGTAAAAAACTGATTGCTATTGGAGTTATGGTTAAAGAATTATGAGGAAATTTGTAGTCGGATCCAGAGTTGGTAGAAGACAGAATTAAAGGAGAAGAATAGAGTCTATAACTCTATTTCCAAGAGGAGTTTTGGAGCAAAAATTGGAGGATGTTTACAACATAAAGCAAGCAACAAGCCTACCAAATTTCAATACTTGGGGTTTTGATAATGAGGAGCAATGAAGGTGTGAAGCAAAGGGGGTCTAGAATCAAAGGCAGCATGGAGGGGTTTCTTTGACAACATGGTTCTCTCTAACCACATGAGCTATAATCAAAAGGATTATGGGGTTTGCTTCCTTACTTCCTTAAGTACTTTTTGTTCAAATTTTGCTTCAATTGATTTGATATCCTAGGATTTATGGGCAAATTTGAGGGCGGGTTTTTAAAGTCAGAATATGGCAAGATTAATAAAGTATGTTTTTATGTAAATTCCTCAGTTTTATGAACTTCATGAATCTCATCTTGCACTTAAGAAACAAGAGGCACAAAAGACCCAGTGTTTCTTAGGGCTAAGACTCTCACCACGACAACGTAAATGGTTGCCGTTAACTCGGGTGGTAAATTGAGAACCCATAAAATCTTCCAATTGAACTGAACCATTAAGAAAGGCTTCAATTACTCGATAGGGTCCATGCCAACGGACTTGGAATTTCCCCAAAAAATGGTGAAAGCGACTATCATAAAGAAGCACTAGATCATTGGGCATAAAAGATTTAGGACGTAATTTACTATCATAATAACTCTTACGGCGGCGTTGTGTAGCTTCCATAGTGAAAAGGGCCGTAGCCCTAATTTCATCCAATTTGTCTAATTGTGCTAATCAATGTAAGAGGGATTCCTTGTCACCAAGACGTTCATCCAATGCAATTCGTAAACTCGGAACTTCCAATTCAATTGGTAATATTGTCTCTTGTTTGAACACCAATTGGAATGGGGTGGAATTGATAGTCACTTTATATGCAGTATAATATGCCCACAAGGCTGTATCCCAGTCCGTTCCCATACCAGACACTATTTTCATTAAAATTTTACACAATATACCGTTGGTCTTTTCAGTCTGCCTATTGGCCCGAAGGTGATATGGGGTTGTCTTCTAATGCTTGATCTCATATTTATCTGTCAAAGCCGCAATTGTAGAATTAATAAAATGGGTTCCACAATCACTAACCAATTCTTTGAGACATCCAAATTGAGTGATAATGTTCTCATATAAAAACGTGGCTTTAATATTGGCATTATCAATTTTTGTTGCCATCGCCTCCGCCCATTTTGTCACATAATCAATCGCTACCAAAATATATCTTTAGTGCCCATTACGCGATGCTGGTGCGATTGGTCCTACAAAATTAATACTCCATTTTTCAAACAAGGCTTGTGCTAAAATTGGTACTAACAATATGGCAGAAGTTTCTGTAGGTCTACTAATACGCTGACAAGGATCACAACGTTGGACGTATTGGTGTGCATCTGAGAACATTGTTAGCCACCAATATCTAGCCATTAAAGCTTTGTGAGCAGTGCTGTCACTGACAAAATGCCCTCCATAATTATCCAAATGACCTCCTTCTAATATAGTACGTTGTCGTGAAGTAAATACATCCATATATAGAAACCTAATATAACTATCTTTTCTTCAAAATTTTATTAAGTTCTTTCTTTCTTCTTACCAATCTAAGTTTTTATAGAGTTTAGGAAAAATTTCTCACTTTCTTTCTTTTTCTTTGGTTAAATTTTTACCTTATCTTTAATCTTAACTTTAACTTTGATCTAGCCTTGAAACTTTCTTTTATTTCTTTTATCTTTTTTCCAATCTTAGATTTTAGTAGATTCAGGGTTATATTTGTAGATATAAGGAGTTTTGACTTTGAGATTGAATTTAGGATTTACCAAGGATAAATAGTAGATTTGGATGTCAATAGTCGGCTACCATTAATAGTGCTGACTTGGAGGATTAGATTTGGGGTTTTTATAACTTTAAACTATTAATTGTTGACTTGGACTTTAAAGACCTTGGCTGCGACTTCTTTGACGAGCTCGGAGGAGAAGAAGACGGGGTTTTTTGGCAAATGCAGAGAGGTATTCAGAGAGAGCTTCTTCTTGGCATGAGTTTAGGTGGTAGAAACGCAGGATTCGGAGCTTAGATGAGAGAGATATGCTTGTTTGAACTTAGACTACTAATATGACACCTATTGTCACTTTTCAAGGTATATTAGAAGTTTTAAGATACTAGCAAGAAATCAAAAAATAGGGTTAGAAACTAGACTTTAAGCTACACATTTTACATCCAACAATTGATAGAAATGAGTTTAGAATGAGTGAGATATGGCTAGTTAAACCTAGCAAACTAAATTGGGGTTTTGAAGAAGTTAGATAAATAGAAGGATTTGCTTTAAGCTAGAACTTGAGTTTCAAGAAGAATTTGAAGTTCATTTTTTGTGTACATATTACTTATACTATAAAGAGTCTATGTCTTAAATCTCATATCAATTGAGACTTTGATTAGGGAGTAATGGCAAATTTATTCTCCATATTTAGGGTTTTGACTTTTAAAAGTATCTGCCAAGGATTTGGTGATATCTAATGATCAGCAATGAATTCACGGCTCAAAATTTATGTGACCAGGATCAAAAGTATGAATTATGTTTTCCCAAATTTTGAGCTTATTTGAACAATTGGATCTTAAATTATGAATTTTCAAGTTTCTCATTTAGTTTTACTTATATAATTACTTGCTAATATTTTGATGATATCTGGTGATCGGTAATGAATTCATGGTTGAGAATTTTTGTGAAGATGATTAAAGAAGTAAACTCTATGCTTCCAAAATTTGAACTTATATAAATGGCTGGATTTTGATTTATAAATTTCCAAGCTTCTAGTTTATTGATTTATTATACGCATGATTTTGTGACTATAAAAGAAAAATTTTAAAAAGTTTGTGCATATTGGATCCAACTTGATTGTAAAGAAGGACCTTGCATCTACCTGAAGCGGACTTTTGCCACAACAACGTACTTCACTTTGAAAAATACAACAACATAGAATTCCATCTCTCCCGTCCTTTTACAAGGCATCTCCAATCATCGTATACGGAGCACTTTTCAAAATCAAGCGTTTCTTAAGTTTCTCACTATATGTAGGTAGAAATATCTGAATTGTTAGATATTGGATCAATTCACTATACTCTAGGATAAACATGTCGATGGCAAATAATTCCGCATCAGGAAGTGCATCATTGATAGGTTCGTTACCAAATATATTGAACAATTGAGATATATGATCTGCATCGGCATGTTTCTTTCCAGATTGAATATTAATAATAAAATTAAATTCTTGAAGGAGTAACATCCATCAAGGAATGTGTCCATTCAATTGAGGTTTATTAATCATATACTTAAGAACATCATGATTGACATGAAACACAAATGGGTAACCAAGCAAATAATGCCAAAATTTTTGGATAGAATAAATCATGCCCAAGGCTTCCCGTTCAATTGTAGTATAATTTTGTTCAGCAGCTACAAATTGTCGAGTAGCATATTAGATGGAATGATCAAAACCCTTTTCATCTTTTTGGCTTAACACGGATCGAATAGCAACATTCGAGGCATCAATATAAACATGAAAGGGTTTTATCTAACAAGGTGCAACAAGTACTGGTGCTGACATCAATTTTTGTTTTAACTCTTCAAACGCAATTGTATATTTCTCAGTCCAAATTGGACTAGTTCCTTTATATCAATTTACTTATAGACGTCTTAGTCTTAGTTGATTTTTAAAACCTTGATTAGGATAATTATGGCTTTGTGGATGAGAACTAGATCCTATATTATCTAGATTTTTATAAAGAGGGACGTAAGATGGTTGTTGTCAATGATTATATTGGTAATCTTTTGGGTCTAAATAAAATTGACTAGTGTGCCCTCATTAATTGCATTGAATACATCTCAACCCTGAAGCATGCCTATTAGATTCTATGGGAGGTGGGACTTAGTTTGGATTGTGGCCCTTGATTAATAAGGTCCTTTATTCTTGCATAGTTTTTACTTGTTGTGCCAGCTTGTTCTAGAATCCCTTTTGGCTTTAAAAGACTTTTTTTTAAAATTCTTCCTTTCATCTATTTCTATCTTTTAGATATGTCAATTTTAGAAGACTAAGTGGTAATCTAATTTCTAATGGTGTAGGATAATGGTTTATATATTGGATTTGATTTTTCATAATTTCATAAGGGTGTTCTTGAGACTTATCCATATTTTGAGCATAGATTGGTATAAACTTGGAATTCTATGGTCTTCTTTCCTCTACATCATCTTTTGTTGTTTGTCAATGTCTTCAATCACCCATGCTATCCTTTTGACATCTTTTAAATTTTTTGGCCTTCCTTCGAGGATTTCTCTAATTGTATCTTCTTTATTGAATCCTTGGATAAAAAAGTAAGTAAGAGTATTGTCCATGAGAAGAATTTCTATAAATTAATTTATCACTAATTCAAATCGCTGAATATATTCGTCAATCTCCTCTCTTTTTTTTTATCTCAAGAAAGAAAGGGTCATGAGGGCATTACTTTGTTCCACTTCTGCTCTAAACTTCTCTAAGAATGCTCTCATGAACATGTCTTAATTTTTAAAGGTTTAAGGGAGATGGTTTCTATACCATTCATAAGCTCCATTCTTTAATGTGCTAAAAAACCACACAAGATAATATCCAAGATTAGTTATCAAATATGTTGTGAGAAGTTCTATAAATCTCTCCATATGTGTTGTTGGGTCGTCATCTCTAGTTCCTTTAAAGATTGGTAAATTATAAGATATGGGAGCTGCTTGCAATCTCTCTAAAATTACAATGAGCAAATCCCTTGGCTGGACCAAGGGATTTATGGATATAAGATTGGGAGAAGCTTTCTTATAATAATCCATTGAAGGAGAAATAGGTCTTGACTTTTCTCTTTCTTGATTTACTTCTATAACAAGATTAAAGGATTTTAAGTCTATTCTATCTTCTTCTACTACTTGATTAGGATTTAATTCTAATGGATTGAGTACAAATATATCTTGTGACATTGTAGGTATGTCTTGGTTGCCCAATTATTGGTCCTCAATTCCTTTAAATTTTGGAGTGGAATTTTTAAGAAATTTTTAAAAACTTTCTACAGGTGGAATTAATTTAGATTGTCTAGATCTAATAGAATAATATATTTAGCATAATTATGGACATAACATTCACCTAAATTCATAATTCTAACATAATAATCTTTAAAAAAACTAATTTAAAAAGTTCTTTTGCCGTCCACCTACAATCCACTTAAAATACCTTCCAACAGAAAAAGGAAACAAAACAGAAGCAAGTAAAGAAAGAATGATTGCTTGAGTATCACCTCAAATAATACTTTTTCCAATTTTACTTACTATACAATATGACCCTATGTAGGAGTGATCCTAATCAACAATAATATAAAGAAAAATTTTGTACTAGAACGATAGGGAGCCTGAGCTCTCATTTTTTTTTATTTCTTCACAAAAAAGTTATAAAGGAATTATCCACTATAATGGTTAATAATAAAGGTTATATTATAAAAAAATTCTTTGTAATCAATTCACACCACTTTGAAGAAGAATTTATCTTGTTGCATCTCCAATCAACTTGACACTTGATAATGAAGGCTAATAAATATTTAATATTTCAATACTCGATCCAAGCTAATTATTTCAATAAATATTAGGATTTAAAAATAATAGGTTAAAGGTTCTATCTACTCTATGCATCCATGTCTACAAGAGAGATTGAAGACTTATCTCTCTCGCATCTTCTTCCAAGATTCTATTCTCCAACACTTAGCTCCTACTCCTTGCTTTTATGTGTATGTGCTACACTTAAAAGAATTGAAATAAATTAATAAGAGCCAAGGAACTTACTTGAAACTTAGCTTCCTATTGTCACTTCTTATATTATATCCTTTACTCTTCAATCCACAACCTTTATTAGTTTAATAAAATAAAAATTCAACCAAATTATTTAATTATAGGCTTACATTAGAAGTATGGTATCTTGGGTGATTTCTCTTTTCTTTTTCTTCTTCTTTTTGTGTTGTGAGTGAAATAACATGTCTAAACTACTATTGGAGAATATTTTCTATTCTATATATGTAAAGAGATGGGATACGCCTGGTGGAGAGGGTGATTAAATCCCTCTACCACTAGAAAAAGGCTATTGACAAGGAGATTTATAAGGATAAACTAAAGGATTGCTTATTCAAATAACCAATCTTTTGTCATCTATAAAAAGATGGAATACAAAGGGTGGAGAGGGTGATTAAATCCCTCAACTATAAGAGATGGGCCCTCAATAAGAAACTCACAAGGAAAGAAGTGATAAAGCCTTTAAAGATGATTTCTATATCAAAAATAGCCATAAACTGAATATTGATAAAAAAATCAATAAAAATTGCACCACTCTAAGCTTATTCTTTAAGTATTTTTATTCTTAAAAAAAATTCAATTGAAAATAGTCAATAGGTACTAAGAAATGCCTTTTCAAATAAGGAGTACACAAAACTGTCAAGGTAGTGAATGCCCTGCCTAATCAAAAACTTACTAAAAATCCAATTATTGTCCAAATCAAATACATGATAATTTTTTAGAAAGCTAACAATAAGATACACAACCTTATTAAAATTCAAAGTCAAATAACAAACACAATAAAACTGATTGATGAAAATCCGAGAGCAAGTCACTCTTGGGGGCAAACATTCAAGGCAGTCAAACCTCTTCTAATCAAAAATTCACCAAAAATATAATTTTGATTCAAATTAAATGTATGCTAGTACTTTAGAAAGTTGACAATAAGATAAATAACTTTACAAAGTTTCAAGGTCAACTAACAATTACATAAAAATTGATTGTTAAAAATCTGAGAGTAAGTTACTCTTGGGAACAACCATTCAAGGTAGTGAATTCTCTTCTACTCAATAATTCACCAAACTTTCAAATCTGATCCAAATCAAATATAATATAGTTTTTTAAAAAATTAATATCAAGATATATAACTTTATAAAATTCCAAATGCAAATAAAAATTACATAAAAATTGATTGATAAAAATCCAAGAGCAAATCACTTTCTATTTTATTTTTATTTTATTTTATTTTATTTCAAATATAAATGATAAAAACTTTGTTTACAATAATAATGAAGAAAGGTAGAAGACTTAGCAATGATAAATAATAGGATTGAAATGCTCACTCAAAAAATCTACAAAAAAGATCAACCACCATTAACTAACTCACAATCACCCAAACAATTAGAAGTACCACCTCCTAGTAAACGCATCAAAATGTGAGGTTAAATTTTCACCCCTCAACCCAAGTTATAAGATGGCCTCACTTAAGAGTTGCTTGTAATTAGTGGTGTGAAATGAAGGAAGCAAATAGCAAGTACAACAAGAATTACAACCACAAAACAAGGGAAATAAGGATATCAAGCAAGTACACCATTCAAAACTATGTCATAGTCTGTTCATTGTATATTCACCTATTAAAAAGTAAAAGTAAAAAAAAAGTTTTATTTTTAAATAGATAATTTTTCAATCTTTTCAATGGTATAAAAAACATGTGAATCCAAATTATTATAAGTAAGTTATGATAATCCAAAGATAGAAAATAAATAATAAAAATGTTAAGTGGAAAAACTTTACCTTAAAGATAACTTGCTTAAAAGATCATGAATTCAAACCTCACCAAGGCTCACAAGTAGTCTATAAAGGTATCCTAGAAGGGCCACGAGGCCTTAGTCTTACCCTCCTACCTACATCCAAGGTGCCACAATCCATATGGAATTTGTGCACTTCCCTTCCTACAAGGACTACACTAGCTGCTGGTCCTCTTATTTTCTACTAGTAAAACTCATTATTTAGCAATTTTGACTACACCATGGTGTTTAAAAACACCCAATTAGCCTAGAAACCTTGTATGGCCTTCAAATCTTATTCCAATTCTTCATAATGGCTCCCAAAGTGGTAAAACTCATTTTTACCAAAGTCTTCAAAATTATTCTAAAAATTCCTAAAAAATTCTAAATAAATTCTAAATAAATTTTAAAAACTCCTAAAATATTTCTAAAATAATAATATCAATTTAAAATTATTTTGTTCTACCTTGGTGATTTTTTATAATAATAAAATCAATTTAAATCAACTAAAAATCTTATTTTCTACATAAACAACTATTAAGACATGAAATTTATTTTTCATGCTTCTTCTACCTACTAAGTAACATTTATATATTTTTAATAAGTGGTACTTAAAGATAGAAGGCCAATGTAATGTGAGAGTAAAATTTACTCCTCAACCCAAGTTATTAGGTGGCTTCAATTAAGAGTTGCTTATAAATTGTGGTGTGAAGTATAAGGAGCAATAAACAACAATGAAGGAAAAGAACAACACAAAATAAGTAAAATATATGCAATTAAGTAATTATACACTACAAAACTAGTCACAATTTATTCACTAGATTTTTACCTAGTAAAAAGTAAAAATAAAAAGTAAAAATTATACTTTCAAGTAGGTAATTTTTTTATCTTTCCAATGATGTAAAAAACATATAAATCTAAGTTACTATGAATAAGTTATGATAATTCAAAATTAGAAGATAAATAATAGAAAAAGTTAAGTAGAAAATTTTACCTCAAGGATAACTTGTTACAAGATCATGGATTTGAACCTCACCAAGGCTCACAAGTAGTATATATGGGTGTTCTATAGGGGCCACGAGGCCTTAATCTTATCCTCCTACCTACATCCAAGGTGCTACAACCCATATGGGACTTGTGCACCTCCCTTCCTATAAGGGCTATACTAGATGCTGGTCCTCCTATTTTATACTAGTAGAACTAATAATTTTGTATTTTTGACTTCACCATGGTGTTCAAAAATACCCTATTAGCATAAGAACCTTGAATGGCCTTCAAATCTTGCTTCATTTCTTTATAATGGCTCCCAAGGTGATAAAACTCATTTTTACCAAAGTCTTCAAAGTTGCTCTAAAAATTCTTAATAAATTCTAAATAAATTCTAAATAAATTCTAAATAAATTCTAAAAATCTCTATAATATTTTTAAGATAATAATATCAAATTAAGATTATTTTATTCTATCTTGGAATTTTTTTATAATAATAAATTCAATAAAAATCAACTCACAATCCTATTTTTTATAAAAATAATTAAAAAGACATGAGATTTCTTTCTCATGCTTCTTCTACCTACTAAGTAACATTTATAGGTTTGTAATGAGTAATACATGTAGTTAGAAGGCCAATGTAGATATTGGTCTCAATAACAAACTCTTTATATTTAATAATAAGTAAAAATACTAAATCAACTAAAATAATTGCTTCTAAGACTTATTAAGATTTTATTTTTGTAACTTTTCTTCTAATAAGACTTTTATATTTATAAATACTTCTAAATTCTAATAAATACTTAAATAGTCAAAAAGACTTTCTAAGCATCATATTTGTATAATTAAATGACTTAAGACTATATTTTTAACCAATACACCAATTAAGATCCATTTGTGGGACTCACATGTAGATATTGGTTTTAATAATTAAATATTAATTCTTATAATTAAAAAAAATACTAATTTAACTAAAATAATTGCCTCCAAGATCTACTAAGATCCTATTTCTTTCTCACTAATATTATTCTCCTTCATTTAGCATCATCTAAACACATCTTTATTTTATAATTATAATTTTGGTACTCTAAATATATTTTTTTATCCTAAAATAACTAATGAGTTAGTTTGATGACTCACAACTAGTAATTGATAACAAGTGGGATGATACTGCACTCATTAGCTAATTTTTCTATGGATTATAATATGAGATAAAGAAATTGATGCTCAACTTTCACAATCCTCAGATGTTGAGTCAAGCAATTGATTTTGCTATAAAATGTGGCAATCGGCTTTTTGAATTTTGAATTGAGAGTTGCATAAGGGAGCTCCAACATTATTATAATACTATGGCAACATCAACATCTTTTTAATATATACATCCAAATATAAAAGACATGCAAATTGAAGTGGTACGTTTTAAACCTCTTACTAAACAAGAAAAGATTTATCGTTATCAAGAAAGATTATGTTTATATTGTAGAGAATCTAAATATACTGCTTAGCATTGTCCAAAGAAACAATACAACCACAAAATGAAAAGTATAGCTATCAAACAAAATAATATGTCGGAAAACGAGTTTGTCCAGCTACAATAGGGACCATGCAATTGGAATCTTGTACAACTCCTAATAAAGGTCATATTCTCTCTTTAAAATCTTCTCCTTGTTTTATAATAGATATCTGTTTGGGACCTAAAAATCATAAAGCCTCTGTCTTATTAGATTCAGGAGTCTCATTGTGTTTTTTAGATAAAAAATTTGTTAAAAGTTGTAGAATATCTTCAGTACAAAAAATTAAATCCGTACATATAAAAGTCATAGATAGTCGCTTATTGTCTTTATGAGATATTAGTCATGAGACCGTTCTTATGAATGTAACAATAGATGGTTATAATATTTGTATAATCTTTAATATAATTAAATCTCCCTGTAATTCAATCATTTTAGGTTTATCATGGCTAAAAAATTATAATCTTCAAATAGATTGGATTTCTTGTGGACTTGACTTTTCTCACAATATTAATAAGAGTCCCATTAGCCAAATGACAAGTGATAAGTCTAGTATAATGAAACTCATACTTGTAGGCGCAAAAGCTTTCATGAATACAGCAAAAGAAGGATCATCTTTTGTTTTTTATGCTACATTCATTTCTGATGGTGGAAAGACTTCAAGTTGCATTCCAAGCCAATATTAAGTTTATCAAGACATTTTTAAAAAGAAGAATATAGATATTCTTCTAAAGAATCATCTATATGATTGCTCAATTGATCTCAAAGTGAGAACTCAGCCTCCATTCCAACCAATCTATAATTTATCACAAAATAAATTGGCTGAACTAAAGAAATATATTGATGAGAATTTAGCCAAGAATTTCATATGCCATTCAAAATTCCCAGCACGAGCTCCTATCTTGTTTGTAAAGAAAAAAGATGGATCACTACGGATGTGTGTAGATTATTGAGGGCTCAACAAGATTACCATCAAAAATAGATATCATCTACCCTCGATATCTGGACTTCTTGATCAACTGAATCAAGCTAAGATCTATATCAAAATAGATCTAAGAAGAGCATACAACTTGGTACACATTAAAGAAAGTGATAAATGGAAGACTGCATTTCAAACAAGGTATGGACATTTTGAATATAATGTTATATCTTTCAGACTTAAAAATGTACTAGCTGCTTTTCAACATCTTATAAATGACGTTTTTTGTGAGTTTCTTGATAATTTTATTATCTATTATTAAATAATATTTTGATCTATTCTAAGAATACAAAAGAACATGAATTTTATATTCATTATATGTTACAAAAATTTAGAGATGCAGGATTATATGCCAAGGTGGAAAAATGTGTATTTCACACTATTCAAATTGATTTCTTAGGATACATCATTTTGAATAATAATATCAAAATGAATCCTAAGAAAATCCAGACAATTATAGATTAGAATATTCTAAGAATAATTAGAAATATATAATACTTTTTGAAATTTTTCAATTACTATCGAATCTTCATCAAGAATTTTTTTCAAGTTGTAGCTTGACTTACATACTTAACTTATAAGGACAAACTCGAGTGGAACAAAGAAGCAGAAGCATCATTTGAGGCTTTGAAGATAGCTTTTACTTTTGTACTAATCTTATATTGTGTTGATTTTTTCAAGATATTTTTTATAGAAACAGACATATCAGACTTTGTTTTAGATGTGGTATTGTCACAAATGGGAGCAGATGACAAACTCTATCTAGTAGCTTTTTATTCCAAAAAAATTTCAACAAAAATCAACTACAAAATCTATGATGAAGAATTTCTTACAATTGTGGATTCTTTTTAAGAATGGTGTCACTATCTAGAAGGTGCTTCAAGTCTAATCACCATGTATACAAATCACAAGAACTTCAAATGTTTAGTGTCAATACGTGTGTTGAATCATCGCCAAGCTTGTTAGAGCATGTTTTTGTCAAGATTTGAGTTTATTATTATCTATTGGTTAGAAAAATAATAAGGTCTATCTGATGCCCTTTCTAGGCATTCTAATCTTATACCAAAAGAAAGAGATTTAGCTTTTGATCAACAAAGAATAATCTTCTTGAAGCCAAAGGAATTTCATCTTTGAGCAATGAAATCAATATTGAATATTGATTCAATTTTTATCAAGAAAATCCAATCAAGTATGTCTTTAGACCCTCTTATCCATAAGATTAAGAACAATTCATGTAAGTCTCATGATACTTCAAAGTTTGAGTTTAAAAATAATCTACTCTATTTCAAAGGACGTTTATATATTCCAAAAGGTGTAGTACAACTACATGCTTTAGAAGCTCATGACAACCTCCCTAAGGTAGGATATTTTGAATATAATAAGACTTTGGAGCTAATATCAAGAGATTTTTGGTGGCCTCAAATGTGAAAAGTTGTTAAAGAATTTGTACAATCATGTGATATTTGTTCAAGATTAAAAACTCCTTGTCATTGACCTTACGGACTTCTGCAACCATTACGTGTATCAAAACAACCTTCGTCTTCTATTTCTATGGATTTTATCATGGATCATCCAAAGTCAAGTTCATATGATTCTATATTCATGATTGTAGATCATTTTACCAAGATGGTACATTTTATACCATGTACAAAATCTATTACAGGTGAAGAAATAACTAAATTCTTCTTTGATAATATCTATTATTAATATGGATTATCATAGGATATTATATCAGATAGAGGAACATAATTTGTATCAAGAATTTGGAGGACCCTTTTTAAAATATTAAAGGTGGATATAAAACTATCTTTAATTTTCCACCCTCAAATTGATAAACAAATATAATACATAAATCAAATTTTGGAGCAATATTTGAAATGTACCATCAACTATCATCAAGATGATTGGACAACTCTTTTGCCATCGATAGAGTTTCCTTATAATAATTTGATATATTTATCTACTTAATAAATTCCATTCTTTGTAAATTATGGTTATCATCCAGGACTTAATACTTTTGACTTTTCAAAAGCTGATAATCCTACGATGGAAGATTTGGCAAATTAGTTGTCAAAGCTACATGCAATAATGAAGGCACAATTAAAGAAAGCTCATAAACGACAAAAAATTAATGTGAATGTCTATCACAAGGAATAACCTTGATTCCACGTAGACAATAAGATATGATTATTTTATCCTAATATTAAGACTATTTGTCTTTATGATAAGTTGGATTATCATAGGCTTGGACCTTTTTTAATTTGTGATTAAATCAATCTAGCTGCTTATCAATTATGCTTACCAAAATCTATGAAAATCCATTCTATATTCTATATATCACTACTCGAGGCATACAAGACATCGGATATATAAGGCAGAAGACAATTACCACCGCCTCTTATAAAAATAAACAACAATAAAGAATTTGAAGTAGAAGAGGTTTTAGATTCAAGGCAGTGCCAAAATCGACTAGAATATTTTGTACATTGGCACAGATATAATATTAATAAATATACAAGGGAGCCATCTAGGAATCTATCAAATACATCAACAAAAGTTAATGCATTTTATTGATAATATTCGTTGAAATCAAGATAAAGAGTCAAGAAAATCTTTGTTATAAAGTAAAGTAGGTTCTATACAGGTTTCATTCTATCTTGTATTATTGTTTGCTATTTCCTTGAATTTGTTTATGCTAAAGAGATAGAGGATCAATAACCAACAAATTTAATTTAAAATCCATTCTTTATTGACTTACCAAATGAGAAATTAAAATTATCACAATCTTCAAGAACATGATATTGAGATCAAGATCTTCAAGAACAACATGTTTTTTCTTAGATTGATGGTCAAATATAACAAGTTTGGTATCACAACCTTGGAAGAGACTCTCAATATTTAGTGATACTTTTAGAGGTAGGAACTACTACTGATGGCATTCCAAATATTTTCTTTGAAGAAAGTTATGGAGGCCTCAACAACGATCAAATATCAGGGTGGTCCTCTTGTTCAGGTATGAAACTCTATTGATAGCTGAAAGGACCTATCAACTATCTTCAAAGGAAACAAAGATGTCACGGACATAAAATTTATTCCAGTAAATTACCTAAGTAATATAAACCAATAGAAGTAGGTAAAATAAGTTGATTCAATAATATCTGATAGAAAAGCTTCCTAGAAGCTTCATAGACACAAAATCACTTTTATACATGTCTATAGGTGATTGATAGGTTAAAAACTTGGTCAACAAGCTAGCCACATGGCGCACATGTTGGTAGCTTGCGAAACAAGCCAAATATATGGTGCACATGTGGAAAACTTGTCATGCAAGTTTAACACATGTCTTACAAATGAGACACGTGTATGAGGTCCTATAGAATACCGCCACGTAGTTCTTAGTTAGATAGTATTTATAGAAGCAAGAATGAAGCCCTCTTCACTCTTGTCAACTCTTTTCTTGGTTCTAGTCTAGTTTCAAGAGTCTTCATGTTTCCAGTCTTTGGCAATAGCCATTCCAATTTTCTTTGAATCTACATACTTTCTTATTCTCATTTTGTGATTTTTCTTTGATATAATTTTCATTAGATTATATATCTTTTTCTAGTTCATGTCCTTGATAGATTGATAAGAGTACAGTTATAATATCATAGCTTTGTCTTGACTTGATTTAGAGTGGATTACCCTTTTCTCTTGATCAGACACAAGCATATTAGAAGTTGCGGATTATCCTCTTTTAAACTGATATTATTCCTAGTATTTTCTTTGTTCTCCCTGCTACTTATCTCGAGTGGTGTTAGATACTTTTTGAAGTGTTATCATGGCCGAGCTTGCCAAAATGAATAGTGCAATGGGACAAATGCAAGAACAAATGAGAGAATTGATGATTGCAATGTATCAACTCACTATACGTCCAAAAGGAGTAATAAAGTTACCAAATAACGAAGATATAGATATAGTTGGAGCTACTTCAACATCTACACCAAGCTATATAATTCCTCCTATATTGGAATATTGTCTAAGCATCAGAGAATCAAAAATTGATCTACTTGAGAAGTTTGATGGCACAAGATCCAAGTTTCGAGGTTTCATCAACCAAGTCCAATTGGTGATTGAATTGCAACCGCAAAGTTTTCCAACTCCAGGATCACAAGTTAGATTTATTGATACACTACTTTAAAGTTCTGCCTTATCTTGGTTTTCATCTTTTCTGAAATGACGTGATCCAATATTAGATAATTTAGAAGCTTTCTTAGCAAAATTTTGATCTATGTATGGAGAACACGATGCAACTCATGTTGCAACCAACAAGCTTCATATCCTACAATAAGACAATCGATCAGTGACATTATATGCTTCACAATTTTGACAACTAGCAATCAATATCAAGTGGGACGATGCTGCACTCATCAGTCAGTTTCTCTATGGATTACAATATGAAGTAAAGAAATTGATGTTGAACTTATTCGATCCTCAAACATTGAGTCAAGCAATAGACTTTGTGGTGAAGTGTGATAATCGGCTTTTTGAATTTAGATCTAAAAGTCGTACAAGAAAACCTCAGCAGCATTATAATTCAGTAGCAGTACCAATGACTTCTCAATATGTACCTTCAGAAGTCGAGGACATGCAAATTGATGCTATACGTTTCAAGCTGCTTACTGAATAAGAAAAGACTTGACGTTTGAAGAAGGATTATGCTTGTATTGTGGAGAACCTAAACACACTGCTCAAAATTGTCCAAAGATGAGGAGTAACCATACGTAATCATAAGATGAAGAGTACGACTGTCAAAGAAGACGATATGTCGGAAAACAAGTTTGTCTAGCCACAATAAGGACCGTGCGGCTAGGATCTTGTACAATTTCTAATGAAGGTCCTATCCTCTCCTCACAACCATCTCTTTTTTTTATAATAGATGTGTATTTAGGACCTAATAATTACAAAGCCTTTGCTTTAATAGATTCGGGAGCCTCGGCTTATTATTTAGATGAAGAATTTACTAAAAGCCATAGAATACAGATAGTACAAAAATCTAAACCCGTACACGTAGAAGTCATAGATGGTCGTCTTTTATCTTCTGGAGATGTTACTCATGAAACACTTCCTCTAGATGTAGTAGTAAATGGCCATAATAGTTGCGTAATTTTCAACATAATAAGATCTCCTTCTATTCCAATTATTCTAGATCTATCATGGTAAAAAAAACACAACCCTAGAATAGATTGGATTTCTCGTACTTTGAACTTATCTAAAAGTATAGCTAACAATATAGTTAATCAAGTAAGAAATCATAAGTCTAGAAGAATTAAACTTGCATTTGTAGGTGCAAGAGCTTTCTTGCACGTTGTCAAAGAAAAATCACCTTTTGTCATTTATGCTATACCTATTTCCAATGATACAAAGACTTCAAGTAGCATTCCAAGTCAATATCAAGATTATCAAGATGTTTTTGAAAAAAAAAATGCAGATATTCTTTTGGAGCATCATCCATATGATTGTTCAATCGACCTTAAAGAAAGAATTCAGCCACCATTTGGACCAATCTATAGTTTATCACAAGATGAATTGGTTGAACTCAAGGCGTATATTGATGAGAATTTGGCCAAAAATTTCATACGCCATTCTAAATCTCCAGCAGAAGCTCCAATTCTATTTGTGAAGAAAAAAGATAGATCATTGTGGATGTGTGTTGACTATCGAGGACTCAATAAGATCATAATCAAGAACAGATATCCATTACTTCTGATATCAGGACTCCTTGACCAGTTGAATCAAGCTAGGATCTATACAAAAATAGATGTAAGAGGAACATACTATCTAGTATGCATCAAAGAAGGAGATGAATGAAAAATTGCATTTCGAACCAGGTACGGACATTTTGAATATAATGTCATATCTTTTGGACTTACGAATGCACTAGCTGCTTTTCAACATCTCATGAATGATGTTTTTTGTGAGTTCTTAGACAATTTTGTCATCTGCTATCTAGACGACATTTTGATCTATTCTAAGAATGTAGAAGAACATGAAATACATATTCATCAAGTATTACAAAAACTTAGAGATGCGGGATTGTACGCCAAGATGGAAAAGTGTATATTTCACACTACTCAAGTTGATTTCTTAGGATACATCATTTCAAATGATGGTCTCATGATGGATTCTAAGAAAGTCCAAACAATCATGAATTGGAAGATTCCAAAGACGGTAAGACATGTCCAATGCTTTTTGAGATTTGCCAATTATTATCGGATCTTCATCAAAGACTTCTCTTGTGTTGCGGCTCCACTTACACGTTTGACTTGTAAAGACAAACTCCAATGGAATCAAGAAGCGGAAGTAGCATTTGAAGCTTTGAAGACATCGTTTATTTTTGCACCAATCATATATCGTGTAGATTTTTCTAAGGCGTTTTTTATAGAAACAAACGCATCAGACTTTGCCGTGGGTGTGATTTTGTCACAAATGGGAACAAATGACAAACTTCATCCAGTAGCTTTTTATTCAAGAAAATTCTTAATAGCCGAGATCAATTATGAGATCCACGACAAAGAACTTCTTGCAATCATGGATTCTTTTCAAAAATGGCATCATTATCTAGAAGGCGCTTCAAGTCCAGTCATCATATATACAGATTATAAGAACCTCAAGTATTTCATGTCGGCACGCGTGTTGAATCATTGTCAAGCTCGTTGGAGTATGTCTTTGTCAAGATTCGAGTTCATTATCACTTATTGGCCAAGAAAACAACAAGGTTTGTCCAATGCCCTTTCTAGACGTTCTTATTTTGCACCAAAAGAAAGAGATGCACCTTTTGAGCAACAAAGAATAGTCCTCTTGAAACCAGAGCAGTTTCATCTTCAAGCAATAAAATCAAAAATTGACTGTTGATTCAACTTTTCTCAAGCAAATTCAGTCAAGTATGTCCTTAGATCCTCTTGTTCATGATATCAAGAATAATTCTTCCAAGTCTTATGATTCTTCTAAATTTGAGTTCAAGAACAATCTCCTATATTTCGAAGGACTTCTATATGTTCCAGAAGGAGAAGCACGTTTACATGTTCTTCAAGCACGTCATGATTTTCCCACGACAGGATATTTTGGATACAACAAGACTTTGGAACTTATATCAAGAGATTTTTGGTGGCCTCAAATGTGGAAGGCAGTCAAAGAATTTATACAATCATGTGATATCTGCTCAAGATCAAAGACTCCTCATCATCGACCTTTTGGGCTTCTTCAACCATCACTTATTTCAGAACAACCATGGTCTTCTATTTCTATGGATTTCATCACAAATCTTCTAAGCTCAAGATCTTATGACTCTATATTTGTGATAGTAGATCGGTTCACCAAGATGGCACATTTTGTCTATGCACAAAATCTATCACAAGTGAAGAAATAGCTAAGTTTTTCATTGATAATATCTATCACTATCATGGGTTATCTAAGGATATTATATCAGATAGGGGAATTCAATTTGTGTCAAGATTTTGGAGAACCCTTTTCAAGATCTTAAAAGTAGACATAAAGTTATTTTTAACTTTTCATCCTCAAACTAATAGATAAATAAAGCGCGTGAACCAAGTCTTGGAGCAGTACTTAAGGTGTACCATCAACTACCAACAAGATGATTGGATAGCTTTTCTGCCATTGGCAGAATTTGCTTATAATAATACGATACATTCTTCTACGCAACAAACATCTTTCTTTGCGAATTATGGTTATCACCCACGACTTGATGCTTTTGACTTTTCAAAAGTTGATAATCTAGCAGCAGAAGATTTGACAAATTGTTTGTTAGAGCTACATGCAATAATGAAGGTGCAATTAAAAGAAGCTCAAGAACGACAAAAAACAAATATAGATGCGTATCGCAAGGAACAATCACAATTCAATGTGGGGAACAAGGTATGGTTACTTTGTCACAATATCAAGACTACTCTTCTTTGTAATAAGTTGGACTATTGTAGACTTGGACCTTTTCCTATTTCTGAACAAATCAATCTAGTTGCATATCGATTACATCTAATGGAGTCCATGAAGATCCATCCTGTATTCCACATGTCACTACTCAAGCCATACAAGACAATGGATATACAAAAAAGAAGACAAATGCCACCGCCTCCTATAGAAGTGGACAACGATGAAGAATTCAAGATTGAAGAGATTTTAGATTCAAGGTGGCGCCGAAATTGACTGGAATATCTTGTGCATTAGCACGGATATGATATTAATGAATGCACATGGGAGCCATCAAAGAATCTAACAAATGCATTAATAAAAGTTAATGCATTTCATCGACGACATCCATCAAAATCAAGATAAATACCCAAGAAAATCTTTGCTATAAAGCAAGGCAGGTTTTATAAAGGTTTCATCCTACCTTGTATCATTGTTTGTCATTAGATTTGTTTGTACTAAAGAGATGGAGGATCAACAACCAGTGAATTCAGGTCAAGAGCCATCATTTGCTGATTTATCGGACGAGACATTATGACTATCAGAACCTTCAAGACGACGGAATAGAGATGAAGACCCACAAGAACGACATGTCCTTCCTCGGATTGATGGCAAAATACAACGTGTTTAGTATCACGACCTTGGAAGAGACTCCCGATGTTTGGTGGTACTTTTAGAGGTAGGAACTACTCTTGATGGTGTTTCTAATATTTTCTTTGAAAGAAGTTATGAAGGCCTCAACAATGATCAAATAATAGGGTGGTCCTCTTGTCGTGGTATGAGATATTATCGATGGCTGAAAGGACCTATCAACTACCTTCAAAGGGAACAAAGATCAGAATATGTGACAAGCACAATTCGACAGATCCTAGACTTCTTCAATATATAATCACCGCTCCTTGTAGAACTCGTCCCTAAAAGGGGGGATAATATCACGGACATAAGATTTACTCCTATAAATTATCTAAATAATATAAACCAATAAAAGTAAGTAAAATAAGTTGATTCGATAATATCTGATAGAAAAGCTTCTTAAAAGCTTCATAGATGCGAAATCACCTTTATACATGTCTATAGGTGATTGGTAGGTTAAAAACTTGGTCAACAAGCTAGCCACATGGCGCACATGTTGGTGGCTTGCGAAACAAGCCAAGTATGTGGCACACATGTGGGAAACTTGTCATGCAAATTTGATACGTGCCTTACAAATGAAACACGTGTATGAGGTGCTATAGAATATCGCCACGTAGCTCTTAATTAGATAATATTTATAGAGGCAAGAGTGAAGCCTTTTTCACTCTTGTCAACTCCTTTCTTGGTTCTAGTCTAGTTTCAAGAGTCTTCATGTTTCCAGTCTTTGGCAATAGCCATTCTAGTTTTTTTTTAATATACGTATTTTTTTATTCTCATTTTGTGACTTTTCTTTGATATAATTTTCATTAGATTATGTATCTTTTTCTAGTTCATGTCCTTGACAAAAGATCAGATTATATGGCAAGTACAATTCGATGTATCCTAGATTTCCTCAACATGTAATCATCGCTCTTCGTGGAACTTGTCCCTAGAAGGAGGGATAATGTCACAGACATAAGATTTATTCCAATAATTATCTTATTAATATAGATTAATAGAAATAAATAAAAATAAGATAATTTGATAATATCTTATAGAGAAGCTTTCTAGAAGCTCTATAGACATAAAATCACCTTTATACATGTCTATAGGTGATTGATAGGCTAAAAACTTGGCCAATAAGCTAGCCACATGTCACACATATTGGTAGCTTGTGGAACAAGCTAGCTTTGTGTTGGACATGGTAATAACTTGTGGAACAAGTTGAGTACGTGGCATATATGTAGAAAACTTATCTTGTAAGTTTGACATGTGTCTTGTAAATTAAACATATATTGGAGGTAATTTTTAGATAAATAATATATATAGAGATAAGACTGAAGCTTTCTTCACTGTTGTCATCTCCTTTCTTGCTTCTAATCTAATTCAAGAATCTCTTGTATTTTCTAGTCTTTAGCGATAGCCATTCTAGTTTCTTCTTGAATATATATATTCTCTTGTTCCAATTTTGTGATTTTTTTTTTACATAGTTTTCACTAACTTATGCATATATTTCAATTTGTGGCCTTAATAGCTATCCATCATGAGCAGATAAGCTACAAGTTGAAAAAAATTGATGATTGGTACTATAGATGGATAAAATATTAAAACTATAAGCTAGGTACATATTCCTCAAATGTAACTCTAGGGAGGAAATAGATTTGTTTTAGTTTAAAATTTATTATCTTATAAAAAAGTACTAGTTGTATCTCTATCTATTATATTTATTTAGAAATATTTTTCTTATTTTTTAGAGATTCATTTTAGTTTTTAGGATTCCATATTAACGACATCTATCACATTCTAAGAAAATCTATCAAATTGTGTATTTGATCATTTTAGAAAATTTCTTTGGAAGACTTTGATATTCTATTAAATCTACAAGATCCATTAGCAAGCTCCAATTTTAAGAGATCATGCATTGTTTTATAGAGATGAAGATTATTAAATACTACTAACAATCATCAAAGTATATCAAGTTACAATACAATTATATTTTAATACCATTATATTTTTTTTAGTAGTTAAATATCAGTTGATTGTTGATAATTGAATTAAGTCACATAAAATTATATAAATTATATGTAGAAGTGGCTTTTTTTTTATAATTAATATTTGATATATCTATAAATGGCTTATAAATACATCACATATAAATACCAATAAATATAATTATTTTAATTTTAGTTTGGATTGATTATGTAATTTATTTATCTATAATCCTAAAATTCTTATATAAAAAATGAACACTTGTGATGACATTATACTAAACTTTCTTGTATAAATTAGTATGAGATGATTATCTTCCTAAATAATACTATGACTAAAATATTAACAACTATTAATCATTTTCATTATTTGGCATTCTCAAAAACTTCTCTTCTAGCAATATCTCTCTTACTGATCCTTTTTTATAATTCACCTCCAATGCCTCTCCAACTTCTCTTTGATGTAAAATAGTCTTCTTGTTGCTTGTTTCTACCTTTGTAATTAACCTCTTATATTTAAATTTTCTATTCTTCTTTTAAGCTATTCCATTACAACCCTTTCTAAGAGTTTTATTCTATATTTTTCTCACCTCTTTGCAAAATCAATACATTATTGCATGTAAAATTGAAGGATTTGTGAGGGAATGTAAAGCTCTAGGTAATGCAAGAATAGAGTGGAGACATGTGGGTTGATTTAAGTTTTAAGTAGGTCAATTTAATATTTTCGAATATATATATATATATATATATATATATATATATATACATATATTATTTTCTTATATATATTTAACTTATTTTGATTCTATTCATATTAAAAAGAAAGTTATAATTATACATTGATAATAAGTACATGAATTGGATATTAGTAAAATATCTTCATTATAAACAACCATTGGTAAAATCAATATTAATTTTGAAATTGACTTATTAAATCTAAAACTATATCTTGAAGTTATTACAAAAATTTAAGAAGACATTGCTATACATATTTTATTTATAAAAAATATATATAAAGTTTTATAATAAAAAATACTCTTATTTGAATAATATATATATATATATATATATATATATATATATAATATTTATAATTATTTTAAAATCAATCTTAAATTTACAAAATATGTTATTTAAAACAAACAAATAATAACATGATTTGGTATGTTGATTTTTTACTAGTATAAAATAGACACATGAAAGTACATTTATTTTATATGTCAATTAAATTTGTGCCACAATTATAAAGATTTCTAAAACTCATTTTAAGATTAATATTTATTATAACTTAAATTTTTATATTGATATGCTTTTAAAACAATTTCAAATATATATTTTATTTTATAAGTTATTATTTGTATATAAATCTATTATTTAAATATAAGTTATTTTTATGATATATATATATATATGTGTAAAGACTTAAAAATAGATGTAATGAATTATTATTATGATTTAATTTTAAACATTATACAATATTTTTAAAATAAAATTGTTTATAAAAAAATTTAAAATTTGTTGTACATGTTCAAGGCTAAGTTATATCAAACTAAGTTAAAATGTTAATTTATATATGTAAGTTATATTTGAATTTTTAAACTTTATAAAAAATAAATATTCTTAGTCATAGATATAATTAACTATATGCAAGTACTTATTTTAATTGGAATATCTAAAAGAGAAAAAATTATTTATTTTTATGCATTATATAATTTATTAATAAATATATTATAATTTATAATGTTGATTGTAAGTGAGATATATATTTTTTCATAGAATCTAAATTAGGTGTCTTAAGCTTATAAACAATGTGATACTCAAAACATATGTGATACTCAAAACATGTTTGACAGTGAGATTTACAGTGAGAAAAAGAAAATAACATTAAAGTTAGAGATATTGAATTATATCCATAATCCATAGCCTATGTTGTAGAACTTTAAGATATATATTAATAAAAATATTTTAATTAATTCATCATTAATTTTGACAATCTAAAATTTTAATCATGTAATAAAAACGCAAAGTAATCCAAAAATAATCAAAATCTTGTCCCCTACGTTAAAATTTGGTAGGCAAGATTAAAATTTCATAATGGAGATTTAAGGGATGCTTTTCGTTGCAATCTGCCATCTATACTAGGACCAATTTCAAACTACCATCCCCTAGTAGTTCAAGGCCATTCCAAACCATGTAGAAAGCTTTACAAATGGGATCAAATCAAATTAGTTGACGACAGAAAAGTGAAGCGCGCCTTGCAAGTGGGACCCCAGCATGGAGCTCTATCGTGGAGAGCTGTGACGTGAAGGTTGAGCAACAGCAGCAGGAAGCTCCATCGTGGAGACGTTGCAGCAGACGTGGGTTCATCCCAAAACCTCCACCATCTACGAACACACAACTAGGGAAAGCTCGTTGCTGCACCGGCACATCGAACGACGTCTTTTTTTGCATTGGGGTCATGTCGTCATGGACTGACCAGGTACTGTGGCACTTGAATCAGTTATCTCTCATGACCATGTGTTGAGAACTGCGCCACACAACTTGCTGCTTCAGCCATCTGATCGCCATGGTGACAACCTCCTTGATCAGATCACAGCAATTGTCAACTATAAGCCGATCGTTCGCCTGCATTATTTACCAGCTCTCTGATGAGCATCATGCTGAGAGTAACGGAACAGTACTTAAGAGTCGTTTACTGAAACAATGATTGTTGAATCTTTCGATTGAAGAGGTTGAGGTGTGCAACAAGATGTGCAACACAATGAACAACGCTTACACACAAAATTGTAGAGTGAGAGATTAGTGCAACGGAGTCACCACATGGCGTAGATCCGTGTCACTGGAAGGCATGATTTGAAAGAGAGGACATGAATGAGAGAGAGAGAGGTTATGTTTGTCGTTAATGAGAGCGAATTGGGTTTATTAAACGAAGTTGAAGCAATGGCCACAACCCCCTGGTCGAACATTTGCGTCCATGCGAATATCCAGCAGGCGTCGCATGTGTTTCACGCGATTCCCCAGACCACAAGTTTTCAGGAGTTTCACAATCGGCTCCCTCATGTTTGCGACTCTCGACATATGTGTCAAACAAGCATGGAACTCATTGTTCGCGGTGACGAAACAGCGGTCGTTCTTGAAACAAGTTCCCGACCTGACTTTGACCGTCCGATTAACCTCCCCGCATGTCATAAGCCAAGCCTCGCCGCTCTCAAACATCAAGTTCTTCATGTTACCTTCTAGATACAGCAAGTGAAAGAAGTCATGTAGCATTCTGCCATACATCTCTAAATTTGTTTCACCAGCAACGTGAAATGCGTCATTCTCCGGCTCCCACAGGCGCCATCCCCGTTCCAACGGTAATGCAAAGCTTGACGGCTCGTCAAACCGCCATGGCTCAGGCGGTTTTGGTGGTCGTTCAGGTGGCCTGGCAACGAACAACCGCGCCTGTTCAAGCCTTGTGGCAACCCACTGGCCGAGTGGGCTATCCCGTGGAGCCTGACAAGCTCTCTCGTAAGCCTGGCGATCGAAAACGTAATGCTTGAGCCACTCATCTCTGGAGACCAAGCACACATGCGGAACTGTGTAGAAATCCTGCTTGAACGAGTCGAAGGGCGCCGTCGATTGGGGGCACCTACAATCTTCCCACGTTCCATCTTTAATCCGTCTCACACCAGTCATCGCCGTCTCCTCCACTGACTCACTAACCACAACACACTCGCGATTAAATGATTGAATTCTTACATTCAACACCCACTTCCAACATCACGCAACCAGGGCTGATCACCAAGAGGGTGATCCTGGCCAGCTCTTCTTCCTATGACCCAGTTTTTGTCTTAGAACATTGCAATGCTTCGCTTTTTGTTTACTTCTTGAAATGGTTGGGGTAAACATTGTGTTAAGGTCCATCAGGAATGCTTGAGATTTTGCAACTGGGATTTGAACCATCAACTATTGTTTTGCATTCTGTAGGTGTAACTTGCCATGTTTTGGTAGTTTATGGTCATTATGGACTGCAGCGCTTCACCTTTCATGTTTTTAAATACTAAGATTGACCAAATAAATTCTCTACGATAAAATTCTAACTTGGCACATCAACATAAAAATACATGTGACACCATGTCATATTTTTTTTGTATTTTAGTTGTTACAAACTTTTTTGGTTTTTTGACTCATGAATCAATAATCTTGTAATTAAAAAAAATGTAGAATTAAGAAATAGAAGTTAATGTAAAATGCATTAAAGAATAACAAGATAAATGGAGGAGTATACTAAAATACAAAAAGGATGCAATTTGCAAAATCAACCATGATTAAAATATATGTTGAAATGATTGAGGATAGCCTTGATCTAAGTTTTCTTTACATAACTTGCAATAATAAAAGCTTATTGTTCAAGCTTAAATAAAAAAAAAATTAAAAATTACACAAGATGTTGAAGAAATATATATATGTATTTCTTAGAATATTATAAATAGTTTCTACACACATTATAAATAGTTTCTACACAGATTAGTTTCTATATCAGATTTGTTGGCCAAAAGATTTAAGTAAAAAATCCAAAAATTTAATAATTAAAAAATTCTTAAGAGAACTAGAATTCATAGTCTCTGACATTACCTTCCCTATGTATATTTATATTTACACACATGCATACATAAATCAGTTCCAATGTGATGTATGAGTTTTTAAAGCCAACAAGAATGCCCATCAACATAACTTCACAATCTCCCACTTACGTTATATCACACCTGCAGAAGCGGATGGGAAGCCTCCTGGTCGGTCGGGGAAGGGAGAGGAGAGGACGATGTCAGGGAGGCAAGGTCCACAGAGAGCTGAGCTGGAGGCCACGATGGAGGACCGCGGCCATTGAGGGGCTGAGCTGGAGAGTCCACGTAGGCAGGCCGGGGCCAACGGTCGTTTCATTGATGGAGTGGGGTGTCTCCTCCAATCCGTGGCTCCAACGGTCTAAGAGCACACTAGCATCATGATCTGGCGTCGCAGTTCCCGTTGCGCGCCGCCGTGGTGCCATCCCCCCTCCTCTCCTGCCTCGCTTCCCTCGCCGTTTCTCGGACCTTTTGCTGCCACTCTGTGCGTACACGGAGGTTCCTCGGATTGCCATGTCATGAGTGATGGGTTTGTTTTGACTCGTGTAGAATTCAGTTCTTGCGCGCTTTAGGTTTCTGTGCGTGGGTGATATGAGGAGGCTGCACATGGCGGAGTTTTTCTGGTGTGCATTTGGTTTAGAGCGTGAATTTTGAGACGGAAGAGATGGGTGGGTGATTTTAGGGTGCTGTGACATTTGTTATTGACGTTTTCCAAAGACAATCTGCCAGCCCGCTCGTAGCTTCAGAACTTGGGCTGGCGAGTGCTCAGTTTGCTCTTGGAACTGCCGCATTGTTGGTATCTGAGGCCTGGTTTTGTAGTGAAATTCAATCGATGCAGGAGGCCATTTGGAAGGTTTAGGATAAGTGCCGGTTTACTAGAAGGCGTCCTCGTTACTTACGTTGCGTCTTTGGTTCAGGTTGGATTGGTCGGTGTGGGTCTCATCCATTTCCCCTGCGTGTGGTAATACTTCATGGCTGTCAATCTTGATGCAATGTCCGCATCACACTTGCATTACTTGACCATAGTCTAAATTCTTCCATCACAATTTGCATCTTTCTTGGTCATTGCAGTTGACCTTCATCCATTTGGCCTCCTTGCTTGTTGTCCAGCTTTGAATTCTTCTTGTGGTTAGTCTTCGCAATGAGTACAAGGCTTTATGTGCATCATCTCCTCTCCGTTCTTTTCCTTCGGGCTGAGTGAACTGGGGCAGCCGGGAACAGTGAACTGTTCGCTGTAAAGCAATGTTGAACTTGTGTAGTCCTGTATCGTCAAATGCTACCAACATCCGTAGTCATCCGTAGTCATCCGTAGTCATGGTTGTACGTCTCCCATTACTACACAATTGGTATGACATTCATTGTTAGCTATGGTGTTGTCTTGGATCTGTATGATATGCTTCGATTGACTTCTGCTTTTTGGGTTGGTCAATCGAGATGTTTTCTCATCTGCCACAGAAGGGATAAATATGTATTATTCCTTGGATCGGGCTCGTGAGGCTGCTGTCAATTGCAATACACTTTGGCTGTAGTAGCTTCATTGAGCTGGAGGGTCAGCTCCATGGATCGAGTTCTTCTCCGAAACCTCTCCAGCTGTGGTCAAACGGTCAAGTTTGTGACGATTCCAGGCGATAAACGTACGCTGTCTCTGATTTCCTTACCATGTGTGAGGTGCGGTCTTCGTCCTGAAGAGATTTCACCTTCGAAAAGAGCTAAATTATATTCTTCCTCATACTCTTGGTCGTACTTCCAAGTTTTTGGCGATATGCACGGATGTATGAACGCATCAGACAGCAGAGTCTGTCAAACAGTGTTTGAACATACATTGCAACGAGCAGGCTCCAGTAGAGTGTTGGCTGCATGGGAAAAAATTCAGTCCTGGAATCCTACCAAGCACAGCAGTGAAGCAAAAAGTCGAGGAGAATCAATTTCGACTGAGAGTTCTCTCGTCGTAGATGATCAAGTCTCTGGGCAGTCGGACGCAGCATGTCGAATTGAGGTGAGACTGCTAGTATCTACCCAACTTACCGATTACCTACTGTCCTTGAGATTTCTATGTCTCTTTTTCAAACCCTACTTTATGCAATACAAGTGCTAGTGTGAAATTGAAAAATTTATACTTTAGGATTCTTACTGGGTTCTAAGAATCTATGAGCTTGCAGCGAACAAAATAGTACATCAAAAATTGTCAGGTTTTTCTCTCTTTGTGGAGATTGGAAATTCATAATCTTCTGGTTTTGATGTCAAGGTGTTATCAGAACCATAATCACCCAGCAGAAACTTTTCCAGGATTAGTTTAAAATTGGTCGTTGTGGCACGCATGACAGTTGCGGTCCCTAAACTAAGAAATATGTTCTGTATTAGGCAGAAGCAGGTGCCGGACAATCAAGGGACTTCAATTTTTCAAGAGGAATCTCACCACCTTCTAGAGAGAAAACCGTGAC
This sequence comes from Physcomitrellopsis africana, assembly GCA_036785485.1. Taxonomy (NCBI): domain Eukaryota; kingdom Viridiplantae; phylum Streptophyta; class Bryopsida; order Funariales; family Funariaceae; genus Physcomitrellopsis; species Physcomitrellopsis africana. The sequence continues at coordinate 99,219 of JAWRVF010000410.1, read as the reverse complement.
CAGAAAACTCGCTGAAGCTGCAATTTCGCAAGCACTCACTCCATCTCTGCGATCCCGGAGACACAGCGAGGGAGAGCTTGGTCTCCGCATGGCCAATTTCCTTTCAACATTCATGTCATCCGCACGAACTAATGAGGCTCGGTTTTGCGAGGAGAGGGTTTCCAAGAGCCTTCAGGCAATAATAATGAAAACCGATGCAGCCGAGCGTGAAGTGAAAGCAATTCAATCTTGGATTGATGATGCTGAGGATCATCTACACGCAATGCCGTCGGAAAGGGACATTGAGTGGTTAGAGGTAATGGATTCTAGCCCGACTTGCTCCCATTGTCTTTGAAGAGTATCAAGGTACTTTACGAGTAACTCCGTAAGAATGTTGCCACTGAGAACAGTGAGTGTATGTACCCTCTATGCTGTGTGAAATAGATTTTCATAAACGATTTTTTATCCGCGGATTTTTCTGGCGTAAAACATTAACTCGTCTTTGGATATGCAGACCCTCCTCGAAAAGCTAGTTTGTCCCCCCCAAGTAGATAAGGCCTCAAAGTCATGGCGTCTTTCAAAAGACGAGTTTGTACAAGATCAACGTGAGCAATTTCTGCAGACGTCGGCGGATTTTAAATATACCCTGGCCAATTTGCCCACGCTAGCAGAGATTCAGAAATTGCACCAGGAATTTGAACATATAGATAGGAAGCTGTGGCAGTGTAGCGATGCTGCGAAGGAAGCTGTAAGTCTACTGCGCAGTGCCATTGCCAGAGGAGAAGTCGCTTGGCTCCGAAACTTGGAAATGGACGCTGCATATCTGGATGCTTTCGCCCGGACAGTGATCCCGTTGGAAGACTTGTTCACAACCAACTAGTATGAATTCGGTTGTCACCTTGATGATACTGTACAGCAAGACTCATGATTGTCATGAGGATGTGCGTTTGTATACTTTCCAGTCCAAAGAGACTTGTAGGACTACTCTTTCAGTTCAAGGTTGCCGAGTGTGGCACAGGTTATTGAAGGTATGTAGATTGATACTACTAATACAAGGCCAACCGTATTGTCCTTCATGAAGCTTTTAGAATCTCTCACTTCACGGGAATGGAAGTCACGGTAAATTATTCTTCTCATAGAGATGCTTCAGTCTCGGCAATGTCGAAGTAGTCATACATGAAGCATCTGATTTTTGTGTATTTTGAAAGGAGACTTCGTTGCCTACCAGATCTTTAAACTCAATTTAGCTTATTTTCTAAACGGAGAGGTTGAAGTCCTGGAACAACCCCACTGATGCATTTCAGTCAAGTGCAGAAATGAGGTATGTTACTTTCAGAAATATTGTATACTCATTCCAACCTCGAATTAACACGATACAGAGACTATATATATGTAGGTATTGCTAATGCCACCACAACCCACCTGGGAAAAGAATTTATTCTTATTAACTTTTCAATTATTTTTTAATAAAATTAAATTTTCTTTTAGTATAATTTTGAAAAAGGAAATCATATTAGAAATATTAACATTTTTTTTATTGGAATTAAAAAAAATTCAAGAAATATGTTGAATAGTTGTGGTAGTAGTAGCAAAAATTGTGGTGGAAATAGCAAAAACTATGGTGATATTAGCAATACTCTATATATGTCACCACAATTTGTATGTACATGTTTAGATAGATATATGTGTAATATTAATAAAAGATGTTCAAACAAAAATTATTCAATTACTTAAACAACAAAATTGAGGCATACTTTGTTCAATATTTTATACAACTTTGTAATTTGGATGGGCAATACAACTTCTACTATTTTTTTTACAAAAGATGTCTTCTTTGTATGGATATTCTTGAATATTCATGTGTGGGAGAGGGCAAGCAATGGCTCTTATAATCTAACTGTTTTTGGCAACTACTTGCCTCTCTAACTACAATCACCTAATCTTAAATTCCAAATCATAGTTAGGCATATAATTTGCACAATAAAATAAAAATTGTTTGTTTTCTCCTTTTAACCTCAATCATGGACATTCTATCTAAAGTCCTTTGTGGAATGGATATCTTTGAGGATTTACGATGACATCCCTTGCAAAAGAATTGAAGTAAATGGCTTCTCAAATTATTGTGTAATATAGATATTTTATTAATTTCTTTCAATATACAAATTTATATACAAAAGTAATATTAATTAAAAATAAAAATTCAACTTTTATAAACACTTATTAAAAAAAAGTACCACAAAGAATTAAATTTATTTCATGGTTGTGCAAAGCAATCATTTTTTATGATAATTTGGTCAAAGTTGTACACTTATTGCAAGAAAGGATTTAAGTTCATCCTGAAAAGAAAAAAAAAGTTGATACACTAAAGATTGTTTTAATGATTGTCCATCTTTTCTTTATCTATCACAAAAGGAAAAAAAAAAAAAAAAAAAAAAAAAACACGTACAAATAAAATAAAATAAAATAAAATAAAAAAACTATTGGAGATAAAAATAATTAATGTTGCAACAAGGAATTTATTATTTTCAAGGATTGATGCATTAGATTTTTACCTTAAACCTTTTGAATTAAAATAAAATATTTATAAATCTAAATCTTGTTGATCCAAATCAGTATGGCAAGTTTACAAATAGAAAGGAATGTAAGTATTAAAAATGGTTTCTAAACCAATGTGTTCCAAAATCCATCATTTCTATTCACAAAAAGTACTTCAAAAATTTCAGTACTAACATTAAATATTAAATATTATTTATTGTTTGTTTTAAAAATTTTAAAATATGATGATGTATATCTCTTTGCAGATCAATGGGAGAATTTAATTAAAAAAATAAATTATCTCTTTCTTGTTTTTAATGCACCAGATTTGGATGTTCTATTAGAACTTTAAGAGGATGAGTATGTTTCATTTTATGAAGTTATTTGCATCTAGAATCTTTATATTGATTTTAATTCATATATTTTTAAATTTCTGAAGACATTTTAATTAGTTCTGAGATCTCTTATAAACTAAAGCATGTTTCTTTTGTCAACAGCTTTTCTAAAATCAATTATCTTGAATCAAATAATTTTTTCAACTTTAACATCAATCTATATTTCTTGTCAAAAGATCATATTATTTTGTTTTTTTTACATTATTTGGATGTTTTTAGAGTACAAATAGAACACAAGTTTATAATTTTGTTATTAATCTTATATCTTGATGCATTTATTATTATTTCTTTGTACTAAATAAATAAAATTATAATTGAATCTTTTTTGTTCTCTTCTTATTATATATAGATGTATAATTTAAATTGAAATGTAGAGATATTAATCTTTGATATTTAACAATTTAGATAGAAGTTAGAGATATCTAATGTTACAATATATATATATATATATATATATATATATATCATTTTATACAATATATTTTCCAAAAAATTACTTAACTCACTTTGAAAAGCTATTGGGATCAAAATCTAATTTGTCTACTAGCCTAAAATGTATAAGAGGGTTTTTTTTTTGCACAATAATGACCTTACTATTTAACTACCATACAAAGTAGTAAATCTATAGACTTACAAGATAAAATATCTATTATTCTTTGAAAATCGTTTAATATCTTTATTATTGGATTTTTTCTCAATATGTGAGTTACTTTATATGCTAAGTGTTTTTTTTGAGGTATATTCTAATCTAAAAAAATAAATTGCTATCTTTCTCTTCTATGTTTTTGTACAAAATTTATAATAGCAAAGGTTGCCAATCATAGTTGGTAAGCTTGTAAAGTTCTATCCAATCTTTTATATTAAATTTTAAAAAATACTTTTAGAATATTTCTTCTTAGTATTGGAAAATTTTAAAAAGCATAAATTTCTAAATATGTTTAAAAAGAAGAAATTGTACTTGGTAGATACAATTTTTTAATTCATCTCATCATTAGATTATTTATATTATAGGTCTTTAATTTGGTGAATATAAAACTTTTATAAGAGATTATAATACCTATTAATTTTGATTTTATTTTATTCTATAGACGAAAGTTAATTCTTAAATAGAAGTTATAGAAAGAATTATGTTTGAGATTTTTTGTCTTTGGTTTCTTTTCAAACTCTTTTTTAAACTTTTAAACTAGTAAAATATTTTTAAATAGAAATTTATTATCTAATTTTTGTCTAATGCTTATATATTCTTTTAGTAGAAGTTTGTAAGAATTGGATTCTATATTACTTGATATTGACCATAAAAGATTTTCTAAGAAAGATTTACTTTAATTATCTTTTGTAATTTATTTTTTTAAAAAAAATCTTCTAAAGAATTATTAAATCTATCAACAAATCTCTTAGAACAAGTAAAAAATATTGCAATGAAACTTTTATAATAGGTTTAAGAAGACTTATTTTTCTAGTATAAATAAAAATAAATTCCAACTTTATTTTAGTTAGGTCTTCCAAATCTTGTTTAAATTTTTTTATAATTTTTTATCTTTAAACATGTAACAATTTATGTAATGAGTTTTTGCAATATACTTTTTTCTCCTAGTTATGTAGGTGTTCATATTTTCTTCATGTTTTTGTGTTTTATTGCCAAAAATTGTTGTCTTTGGTAACACACCTTTTTTAACTTGTTAGATTTCATATAATTTAGAAAAAATATTGACTTTTTAGACTTATGTTTAGACTAATTTCTTAGAGATGTATGGTTGTTAGCATGCTAATTCTTTTATGCTGATTTTTTGTGTATCATGTTGATTTGATAAATTCTAAAGATGTGGATTGATTTGCATTGTAAGTTGGTATATATAGTTGAAATATATACTAATTTTATTAGAGTTAGTTTCATTATTTTTTGTTATATTTAATCTTTCTATTAATATTACAAAAAATTGTGGATCCTACCAACTCTTATTTCAGGACTTTTTTTTCATCTAATAGCAAACTTGGACTAATTATGAAGCTAAATAATCTACATTTATAATCTCATTCCAATTTTGTATAACACTATAGCCGTTTATGGTGCATATCTATTGTAGTAAAGGAATATTTTTTTTCTTCTAAAGATTGGAGATTGTACCTTGAGATGGTTGAAAATTATGTTTTTAAAAATCAAATAGAGTATGACAATTTTTAATTCTATGATTTAATTTTAGATAATATTGCACCTAATGGACAAAAAATTATAATCAACTTATATAGTTATTTTTATTTTTATTTTTGAGATATATTTTATTATTTTTAAAAAATATTTTTATTATTTCTTAAAAATTAAATACTTTGTAGAAATAAAGATTAAATTTCACAATATTTTTATTATCTTTTTAAAAAATATTTCTAATTTTTTTAGCTAGAAAGTTATTTACTATCATAAATTATTTTTAGAAGGTTTTTAAAGATAAATCATGTTATAATTTCAACTTGGATTTGTAAAAAATTTAGAACATCTAAATCAAACTCTAGTATTTATTCTTGTATTGTAAAAATACTAATAGTTATTTTTATAGAGATTTAATAATTATATTTATATATATATATATATATATATATATATATATATATTATCAAGAAGTAACCAATTCCAAGAATATATTATATTTTTTTGGAATGGCCAAATTTTCTTTGTAAATTGAAGAATCATTATTCAAACACTAGATTTAAGGATTTATCTACCAAATATCATGTTATAATTATAATTTTATTTTCTAAATATCTTTTTTTTAAATTAACAATTTTTGTATCTACTTCAAGGATGTGGTTAGAATTACAAAGAAACAAACCTTCAAAGCTTCTAAATTTTTTGCTAATAACTAATCTCTTTATAATTTGTTGTGAGAATTATATCGAACTTCTTTAGTTGTATTTTTTGTATTATAGATACTTTCTATATTTTCTTAAAATATAAGACAATATAATTGTACTCATATATTAGCCATTATCTTATGTTTGTTTTTGGTTGGCCTAATGTCTTTAGTAAGAGTTGCATAAGATAGTACTATGTTTTTGTGTCATATGTCTATACAACCACTCTTCTTTATATTGCCAAATTATGTAGCTAGTAGGCTTTCCAAATGATCATGAAACTCTCAATTTTTATTTTGGCTTCAGAAGCAAACCACTAGAGGCACTTTTCTACAACCAGAAGACACATCCTTTTCCATTGAGCTCAACTGAAGCCGGCGATCGATAAACCCAATAGTTTAACAGTCGAAAAGAAGAGGGTGTCTCTCTATACATACATGAATTCATATCATTTCTGAGCACGGAACTCAAAGTAGACACCTGTCGGAAGAGAAAACTACTAAATGGTATTATACTAGTGAAGATCTTCACATGTGCCGGTTAACAGTTTGCGTGTGCTTACAACAAAATGCTCACACAAAATGAGCAATGCAAAAGGTGGTAGAAGGCAGGCGGTATTGATTGGATAATGGACACATGGTGCAAGTTTGTGTAAGCATGGCGTTGAGCTTGCCTTGGTCAGAGTGCTGAAACAGCGTTTGATCCAGAGCAGTGCCGTTTCGATGCGATGGCAATCGTCTCTTTAGTCCTGGAGAAAGTTCCAGCAGCATTCGCTTTCCATGCATGAGCTCACTGGGTGACGAATTTCTGAGGACTTAGTTGCTGATTCTTCCAATAACTTGGACTATATCAGTGCATCGATTATTGACGTTTGGAGGTCAACTTTGAAGTGGTACATGTTTAGTGGTTGGAACGTCATTAGGCGGTGCCGAACGGCTTAGTTAGCCACGCGTGCAAATTATTCACCGCGCGGAATAGGAAAGACTCGCAGTAGTCATGCACGTGAAGAATAAGCAATTGCTGGTGGACCACAACGGGGCGCTTGCACATCGGGTGTTCACTGTTAGATGGCACGACAACCAGTGACAACAAGAATTGCACCAAACAGATGATGTTTCTGCGAATATCGGTGGTGTGAGAGACACAACACAGACCTTAGAAATCACGCATGTCAAATAGGTTGTGAAACCATGAGGAATTACGCAATGCACCAAATGCATGTAGCGAGCGTGTATCATGTGCTACGGATATGAGCAAGCACAACTTGCGCCACTGCTCAGAAACCTGTACAATTCATATAACAATATTTAGGGTACCAAATGGTTGGGTATTTTTGTGATTAAAGTTGGGAATCTTGCATATGTACTTGTGGAAAGAATCTTTGGTGCATACCAACGAATATTTCGAAAAATAATGCAAAACCGACTAAGTTAGTACACTAGCATATACTATAGACGCAATGGCTATGATGGTGGACATGTTCAGGCCAAACAATAGCACAAATGTGACTAGGGGAAGACCCCTCTTGTGAGCCATTCACCGAGTTCATATCAACGGCTGCCTTCAGCGAACAATAGCTAATGTAAAGAACGAGATGAGCTATCCAAATCTGGGTTCTAAATGTCTCACTCGCCACAAGCTGACCCTGTGCACAACATTAATTCCTGCCAGACGTAACTGGAACACTGTTCTGAAGAGTGAGAAATAGTTCCTTGAACTGATTAAAAAAAAGGATCATAGAAATTGTATTGGCATTTAAAATCTCATCGTGCTAAAAATCCAACCTGCAGCCGTGAAGTATGTCTCGAAGTTGAATAGCGGCAATTTTCCCATGCCATATGCAACGGTGCGAAGTTACATCTCACGATGATCCCGCTAATGGTGAAGAGCACAGGGTCAACGTGAAAGCATGCTACTCCACCAGTAGCGTCTTGTAATCCATGTAGTCCGGGTGCACGATTGGCATGGATCGGTAATGTGAAGGAAACGGTGTCCCTTACCTCTCTACATGGCTCATCTTTTATATTGTGTAATTAGGTGCTACTGAACTTTCTGGGGCATCTGAACTTGAAAAAATATCAAACGAAACTGGGACCAGCATTAAACGATAACCATGATAAAAAGCTCTTGAAAGGTACGTGCTGATCTTGTGATAATGGTTTATTTCGTGAAGATGTGAAGGGTTTCAGCGTGGTATTGTTCAGCGAACGTAGGAATTTAAAAATAGATTTTCGTCCAGTAGTCAGTTTCCGGAATTAAACTCTCGACCTGCAAACCCAGAGCAAACAAAAACTTCCTACCATTGCGTGCAGATTTGACTTTGAAGCCAAAATACCCAAGTACGACAACTGACGCCGCGATGCTCAATTTCTGGTTGATCTTTCAGATGTCGAGATATACAGCAATTGCTGTGAAACGTTGGTGTTTGTGGACGTGGATGTTGGTGTTTGGTGAAACGTTGAAGGTCTCACACCGGTACACTATGCCGCGAGAGCAGCGGGGTAACCTAAACAACCCATATCCCACAAACTCCAACATCTACGTCCTGCGCAAAATCTCACCCTAAGAACAAGCAATCAAAATTCTTCGTTGGTGACCGTAAGAGCAAGAATGCTTGAAGTCTTTCCTCTTGTTGAAAAATTTGTAGTTGGAGAATTTTCGCCAAATGAAAATCGTTTTCAGAGGAACTTGCTTTCGATTACTGAGTGTGGTTTATGATTGGAATCAATGTGTGTTTATATCAAAATATGCTTCTACTCAGACTTGGATCACTTGAAATAGTGAAAATTTCACTCGAGCACATGTAATGTGAAGTAACATGACGTATCGTGGATTAACTGCCAAAATGTTATTTCAAGATAAAAGTGAACTTTTGATAGGAAATGTGAAATCCTGGAGCTCTTCTCGTCCACTTCAGTCTCGGATCCATAGGTTTCGGCCTGCAGGATAAATTGGTTCGTCGACAACACCAAAAGTTGTAAACCTCTTTTTTCACTCACACCCACGTGACGAAGTTCCAGTCAGGGTTTGTAGAGGTATTCTGTTACACAGTTGAATCGGGTCACCAATGGACTTGACGTGCAACCGTCACCCGACCTCACGATCTCCCCCAAGCACGCAGTCATTGAGAGGCGAATTGATCACTGATCATCTTAGCCGTGGGTAGATTCGGTGGGAAAGACGTCAACAGGAAATTCTTGAGCCATCGAAACCGATTAAGCACTCGTCACCAGATAAATCGGCTCCGGTACCTTGTGTATGTAAAGGACTCCACATCAAACTATACCCGCTGTGAAGGCGGAACCCAAGATACAAGAGGCAGTTATCGTTTGTTAGTAGTTCACAAACAGTGACTGCAACCTTCATGAATGACCGCTTCACTGTGGTGTGTACAATTGATGGTAACTTAATGTAAAGACGATTAAAGAAATGCTCAGGATCCGGCAGTCGGAGGACTGTACACGGATCTTTACAAGGTGGGACATGGAGCTATACTTTATCAGGAAATCGGATGTGTTTACAGATAATCAATCCAGACGTTTGAGGTGACCAAATCTAACCAATGGAAAGGTACATGCTGCAAGCCCTCGGCTCTACTTTCCATTAGTAAATCTCAGTATATTATTCGTAGATGGACAAATCCCAGTATAGTGTAAATAATTTTTCTGACTCGTGTCGTCTCATGCCATCACTTCTCCATGAAATGAATTCCTGGGTATGCAGTCCTGAAGATTGCATAGAGAGAGAACAATCTCTTGAGCGGGAATGCTTGATTCTCTGAGAGAACAAGAACTGCTCAAGATAAGACGTGAACTTGAATGGATTGCAGGACTCCTGTTCCTGATTGCGAGGCTGAGGAGACGTCGGACACAGCAACTACAAGGTTTCCGGATCTCACCATACCGTGCGCTTTCAAAAGAGCCAAGGATTGGAGAAGGTTACTCTCTAAATCTTTTCTGAAAGCAAACTGAAAAGGAACGACGCCCCATTGTAGGTCCATGCGCCGCATGACATTGCGTGACTCAGTGAAAGCGAAGATGGGGCAATCTGGACGATTTCTTGAAATCAAAGATGCCATGTAGCCCCGGCGTGTATATACAAGAATTGCATCCGCTCCCAGTTTATTGGCTGCGCAACCACTTCCTTGTCAAGAATCTTCATAGAATTCCAGTAAAAAATTAAGAGCAACCCGATTGCGACTCCTCACTTCATTGATAACTTAAGTAATGAGACCAGTGACATTCAGAAGCCCACCTATCTGAGTCGCAGAGTTACATATCTGTTCAGATGTTCTTCCAGTATCCGTTGTAGAAATCTCTGGCAATGGAGGTTTCTCATGATGAGACTCCTCCCGACTCCAATGCTCCATGCGCAGACTCACCCCTCGTAAGACCTCAACAGCCTTCTGAGGATGAAGGCCCATGGCAGATTCGCCAGACAGCATCAATGCATCTGCTTGTTGCCTCACAGCATTCGAGACATCTGCCACCTGAAAGTGAAGTGAATGGTCAAAGCTTTATTACTTAAAGGTTCTCAACAATCTAAATGCAATTTGTAGAGGAAAAGGCTGGAGAGGTATTTGGACTATAAAAGCTTGTGACACACAGAGACACTAGCCGGTTTACATGATGGATATAGACGGAGAGATGCACAATACAATTGGACCACTCTAATTCGTTGAATGGGATACTATACAAATCTCACCTCTGCTCGAGTAGGTGTGGGATACTCAATCATCGATTCAAGAAGTTGTGATGCGACAATCACGGGCTTGTTAAGCTTTCGACAAGCATCAATAATGGCTTCTTGCACAGATGGAACTTGTTCCAGTGGTATCTGAGCACCGAGATCTCCTCTTGCAACCATTACTCCATCTGAAACACAGATAATATCATCTAAACATCTGAGAGAATCCTCGTCTTCGATCTTAGCGATAACACCAATTGACCTGCATTACAAAGAGTATCACCGCATGTCATTGTAAAGGAGGAGGGAGAACTCTCTAAAAAAATAACTTCATGTACTCTTGAATTGAGCAATAAAAATCACTCGCATGTCAGATGTATATATATTATATTCATTTACGCAAAATACATGAATATGAACACGAATACATCATGAAGACAATTGGTACCTGTCTGGGGACCGTGCAGCAACGTAACTCTTGAGATGTTTAATGACCTCGGGAGACTTCACAAACGAAACGGCAATGAAATCCACGCCTTCAGATATGCCAAAGTCGATATCAACCCAATCCTGCAAACCATTCGCAAGCTTTGGAAAGCTGAATTTAAGTTTAAGCTAAAGCTGAAATAAGCCCAGAAGAATTGGACAAGGGAATTAACCTCACGTGGCCAACCGTCCGTCTTGTGTATTTGCAAAAATGAGAACATACCGATCAAAAACATCTGTAGAACTCAAAAATATAAAAAAACAAACATAAAGACAAAAATAAAATAAAAATCAGGAAGTAATTATAATAATAATGATAAGAATGGTATTTACCTTTGATGATATTGTGGGAAGAGTAACATTCTTCTCCCGCACCAGGTAACCGTCACGCCATAAATTAAGATTGGCACACGGCAGAAGTATTCCAGGGTCAGTGCACTTGCACTTCACATCTGGACCCACCTTCTCTAGAACCTCGAACCTCACCATTCCTCCATCCACTACCAACTCGTCGCCAACCTGCACGTCTGTAGTAACCATCCAACAAGGTTTACCCACATCATGAGAATAATAAATCTAGATTTAGCAGGTTTATCTTTCAAAACAGCGTTTGGGGAAGGGGGATTTGCAAGTGCACTCGTCTTTGGACGAGCAAAAGTCATAAAATTGTGCAACGATAAATTCATAACCGGGCAGCATTTACTGACAGAAGTAAGTTAGAAAGAGGCTAGTCTACCTTCAGCAAAGCCTTCATAATTGACAGGGAGCGTGTAAGCGGGCAATGGACCGCTAAATTTCCGAATAGTGAAACACCACTCTTCTCCATCCTTCACACACACAGGATTGAAGGAAAAGAAAACTTAGTACCCCTACTTAAAGCCTCAAAAATCAACAAAGAGAAGGTGCATAGAATGCAGCTCAGTAACAAAAGCAGCTTGACAAAAGCGCTAGAAAATCTGCATGCAAGAAATGAATGCTCTTAAGGTAGGGCTGCACGACCTAAAAAATAAGTTTCAACTTACTTCCGCTTTGGCAGAAGAGACCCCGCCCAGGTCGCCCATGTGTATCTCACTTCCCTCGGTGTCGATCATTACAACAATGCCATAGCCCTTCTCAGCATTCAACCTCCGGCAGATCTTGATCACCTGCCGGTGCCACTCGTGAGTGCCGTGACACATGTTGAGCCTGGCGATGTTGACTCCCGACGAGGCCAGCGCTTCCAATTGTTCGTAGGAGCAGCAAGCCGGCCCGATCGTGGCGATCAGCTTCGTCCTCCTCACATTGCGAAACCCACATTCTCCCTTCAGCTCCTCTTCAATGCGCGAGTCCACCTCAAAGCCACGCTCCGTTACAGCTCTCTCCAACCTAGTTACGTCCGCCTCCACGCCCGCCGGCGTCTCATGCTCAGTCTTCAAGACAGTCTTCGTAATGGGTGTTGATACCCGACTGCCACCAACAAAGGCCCCATTCCTCTCTCCACTCCTGGAGACTAAGGAAGAGGTACCCCGCAGCTTGAATCCGCCCAAATTACAACGCCGCAAACCAACTCTTCCATTGCCTAAACCCCTTCGATCAGCAAATGCACTCACGTCCGTCACTCGGCACGCGCATCGAACATCGTACACTGGAAGAGTACTGGCCATGTCAATCAATGCTGGACCGCCCTAACCTTCTCCTCCGAGTTGCAACAACGAGAACAACGAACCTCTTGAAGGAAACCAACTCGGCGCAGATCCACTTGCGAAGGTTTAGAGCTTCTGGCAAGGAAACAACGATTTGAGATCAACGCAGGAACGCCAAGGAAGACGAAGACGAAGACGAAAATAGATAATAAGCTCAACTAAAAGGACAAAAAAATGCAATTTCGGACAACAAGCGCTGCAATTATAGAAGAAGCGTCACGCCGTGCGAGTGTCTGCACCAGGACTGGCACGGGCGGAGGGAGATGAACGCTACTAACCATGGGTATCACTCAGCAACAGGTGTCTTGGCTGCTACGGCGAGAGGGCGTGAAGCTCGAAAGCCGCGATGACTCCGAGGCAGAGGCAAAATGACGGAGTTCCCGAAGCGCAAACAAACTCCACCACCACCACCGTCACGACGTCGACGTCGACGTCGTCCTTGGAGTCTCGGTTTCTCTCTCGTTTCTCTTTTCCCACCCGGACACCGTCCGTCATGTCTTTCCATTCAGATATGGACAGTGTTTGAGATGAGCATGTTATGCGAAAATCGGGTGTGTTCTGACGGAAATTAACGGCATGTTTATCCGGATCGTGACCAAAGATAGTGTCAGATCGTCCTCCGACACACTGGATCAGCTCTGCTGCTGCTCGCGAGGACGCGTCCATCGTCCTCACTCTTCGGCGTTCGTCCCGTGTTGTTGGCTTCCAAAGGGGCCTTTCTTCCGTTGTGGGTGGTGCAAAAGAGGGTTCAAAGTAGGACAAGCTGAACCGTTTTGTTCCAAGGACTCTGCAAAAGCTGTTCTACCATGATCGTGTGCATTTTTTTGGAATATATAACTGCTTTTAAAAATAGGAAGAAGTGTTAAATCCAATAGGTGAAGGACCATAAGGTGAATTGGAATTGTTTCATAATGGTTTTAATTTTTTTTAATTTTTTAATTTTTTAAATTTCCCTTTACTTCTTATAATATGGTATTGTAGTGTGATTAGATTTTAATTTATCTTATGTATTAAATAATTTTTATTTTCTTAATTAATTCTTCATCATAACTGTAAGACGGTTATTTTGTCATGGCTTAAAAGTTAATTCATCATTATATTAATCAATTAATTGAAAAGAATTATAACATATAAATTTTTATCATAAAATCTTTTTCTTTTTCTTTTTATTAGCATTACAAATAGGTAGATAATATATTATTAGTTTAATAGAATATGAGGTTTATTTAGACTAGATGGTCAAATATTTTGGTCAATTGCTCAAAATTAGTTGCTTAGATTGGACATAGGAGGAAAGAGGAGAAAGAAAGGAGGAAGAAGGAGGGGAGGAAGGAAGTGACAATTAGGTAATTAGACAATTTTTTAGATGCTAGTAGACTTAGACGGCCCAACTTGACAATTTTGACATGTTAATAGACTTGGAAGATCCAACACATGTTTTTTGGAATGTGCCAATCAATCCAAAACTTAGACTTTCAAGTCAATATTTGACCTCTTCTATCGTTTATTACTATTATTATACTATATATGGATATATTTTTGCTCTTGTATTTTTTTTCTCTTTTTCCTTTCTTTTTCAAAGTTATTCATTGTGATTATTGTAAGATAATGTATAAGGAACTTAAAAAATCCTATTAGTTGTTATTCTATTTGTTGGTCCGTTGTTGTATTATAGTTTAACTACTATGTGAAAATATTATATATATATATATATATATATATATTTAATATATAATTTATCACATAGATAAATGAGAGCCATATCAGTGGATTTTTATAGGTTATAAAATATAATTAGGTTATTAGTTTAAAAAGAATTTATTTAAAAGGGCTATTATTGAAGTTTATACAATCTTATTTTTTTTTTGGTAGTGACTTTTGAGATTAATTTTATATTGATAGTAACTTTTATATATATTAAGTCACCTTTGTTAGATATTAATGATCCTTAAGATCTTGTCTACTTATTTAATTTGATATTTAGAACACATATTATATAAATCTTACTAAAAAAAGATTAGAAAGGGATATTTAATGTGAAAAGGAGTAGTTAGGCCATCCATGTAGATGAATGGAGATGGACAATAGAAGTCTCTATTCTTATTGGCTATAAATCATATCCAATGGGCTTCAAGGAGGCTGCCTAAGGAAGCAATAGAGGATTGGCAACTGAAGTTAGAAAGAGCATTTTTTTTGCTACACTTTTTATTTTCTACACTTTTTATTTGCTATTTTTTTAGCTTAGATTTCTATAAAATCTAAGCTAAAATGAAGGAGATGTTAGGAGTTGAAGTCAATGCTTGTAAGCCAAGGATAGTAAGTGATCTTCTTAGCTAGTAGTTATGTTTTGAGCTATATCTTAGGCAATTTGATAAATTTTGGTTCAAAATTTTTAGAAGTGTATATTTTTAAGTCACAAGACTATGTGCAAAAATTTTGTAGCATTAGGATTTTGGATTTGTGAGATATGAAGAAAATAATACTTGGGTGTCTCTAAACTAGGATTTTAAGCACTTGTTAGGATTTTTAAGATATCGGACAATCTAAAGTAAATCTATAGTTGATTCTTTTTTATAATAAAGCTTAAGAATATTATTTATACTATAAAGAAGATTTTATAGAAACTGAATAATTAGATCAAGAGTTATTGAATTCTAAAGTTTAGAAAGAAATAAGTCATTACGGGTGAATAATGTATTGTAAGATTTTATGGCAATTTGAGCCTTTTTATATAAACCTACTTTAATACAAAAGGATTTATCAATATAATTTTTCTTTTGTAATATCATTATATTATTTGTCTTTTTTATTAAAGACAAATCACTCATTGGAGCCTTGTCAATAAGTTTCAAATGAAATCTCCACAGCCAGGTCTCCAATGTATTCCTAGATAGAAGATCATGCCACACGACACCATATATATTAAATACTATGACTTAGTGTTGGTCTTTTAATCTTTTTTTGCATTTTTGTAGGTACATTGGATAATCTAGAACTACCAACCAAAAATAAGCATCTATATTAAAATATATATTAAAATATACTTATTATTATGAATATTATTTATAATTCAATTATTAATGAATAGTTGTGACATTGTTGAAGCAATGAAAAAATTGTGGATTTGAATTAATAGTGTATTTAAATACATCTATAACTATTATCCATCTTATTATAATTGTATATTTTTTATAATATATGTTATTTTATTAGAATTTTTCTAAATGGTGATTATTTCCATATAAGTCAACCATTCTATAATTGAATATTTTGATAATAAATCTCTTGATTTTTTATTCTTTTTAATATATTAACTTATATAAGATAATCAATTTTTAAAATAAATTCTATTAGTAATCTAACATATATTAGTTTGATCAAATGTCTAATAATTTGCTTTATAATGTTATATTTATAACAATATTATTCTTTTTTATTATATTATAGAGTCCATAAAATCATCACTTCAATGTCTTTAATGATTTAAACAAGTGAATATGATATTTTTTAATAAGCAAAAAAAAAAAAAAAAAAAAAAAAAAAAAAAAAATCATTAAAGTGTTATGTATTTGTATTCAAAATATTTGATACATTTAAAAAATATATACTTTGATCTTATTATATTGTATTATTTTATCAAAACTATAGATGTAAAAATATATTATTGTATAATTCAATTTTGGTTATTTTCTACTTAATAGTATTTTGGCACTTTGAAAGAATCTTAAAGTTGCAATCAATTGCCAATAATTACCATCAAGGTTCTATTTGCTCTTACCAAGTTTTTATTTAATAAATATGCTAAGCAATATTTTTTTTTAACATTATATTTTATAAAAAGACTTTTAATTTTGAACTTAAATTTTTTTTATTACTTCTATCAACATATATCTTAATTAAATCTTTGATATTTGGTATTTCAAATCTCATATTTATACCATATTAATATCTTAGGAGAAAAAAAATATAAATAATTTTATTAATCCTTGAATCAATCTATGAATTGTAGTATTTTAATTTAGATGTAATAAAAGTGATTTTTAAGCTAATTTGTAGTTTATTCTAACATGCATGCTTATTAATACAAATAGAAGATGATACATTTGTCAGAGACATACTTTAAGTCACTACATTTTAGAACTTTTCATAATCTTTTAGAACCTTCTGTAATCTTTCAGAATCTTCCATAGTTTTTTAAAATCTTTCAAAACCTTCTAAAATCTTCTTAATCTTCTAGAATCTTTCATAGTCTTTTAAAACCTTTTTAATCTTCTAAAATCTTTCATAGTCTTTAAAAACCTTCTTAGTCTTCTAAAATCTACTATAGTCTTTTAGAACCTTCTAAAATCTTCTTCAATCTTCTAAAATCTCTTGGAATTTTTTAAAATCTTTTAGAATCTTCTTTAGTCTTCTTGAACTTATCTTAGTCTTCTAGATTCTCCCTTAATCTTCTAAAATCTTCTAAGATATTCTTAGAAGGTTCAATAAGACATAGGCCTTATAGTATAAATAAAAAACAAAATCAAGGTGCACTTCAGTCTTACCAACACAAGTCTTAGAGCAATCCAAAGCGTTGCTTTGTTTTTTCATATCTATCTAGTTCTTTATTCTTATCAATCATCTAGTTCTTTGATACTATATAAGAAAAAATGGCATTCTTTTACAATCCAAAAAAGGAACCATAAATAGAGCAAGTATCTAAAGAAGCTAAACAAAAGATTTATAGTTTGCAATAAGAGATTATTTGATTGAGAAAAGTAGGTAGTAGACAAGCTATGCACATAACTCTTCTAGAAGCTTTAAAAATTGTTATAAAAAAGCCTAATGCTAATATATTTGATAATTTTAATGGAATGAGATCTAACTTTTGAGGATTTGTGCAAAAAGTACGACTTTATTTATGATTATATCTTTCTCGTAATCTAGATGGATTTACTCTAGTTATTTTTGTAGGCACCTTTTTATTAAAAAGTGCTTGATCATAGTTTGCTCCATTGTTGAAAAAGAATTCTATGATCCTATACAATTTAGAGGCTTTTATGGAAAGATTTACTACTGTATTCAGAGACAATGATCAAGAGAGAGTGGTAAAAAAGAAGATTCAAAATCTATAACAAAGACAATATTCTATTACAATTTATGTCATAAAATTTTAAAAACTTATTTGTGATCTTGATTAGAATGATAAGGCTTTTTTGACTTGATTTTATTATGGTCTAAAAGATGATATGAAGAATTTATTGATCACAATACCAAGAGTTGAAAGCTTAGAAAAACTCGTATCTCAAGCTATTACTTGTGAGAATTACTTATTTGACTTACGATTAGAGAGGGGATCAATTTTCAGCAATATCTATCAAGGTATGTCTGCTATAGCTTTAAGAATATTAGAAAAGCCATTAATATATCTTAAATCTATGCAGATTGATACAACCCAATTCAAGCCATTAATGCCAGCAAAAAAGACTAGATGTCGGCTATAGAATTTATCTCTATACTGCAGAAGATCTAATCATAAGGCAGCAAATTATCCAAATAAGTCTACAAAATTCATGGCACGAGGTATAATATCCAAATTAGAAAGGTCAAAAAACAAAGATATCTAGCTACAATAAAGACCTTGTGGTTGGACACCTCGAACTCTAAAGTACCAAAAAAAAGTCTCTTCCTACTTTCAAATCCAATATCTTGTTTTATACTTCATGTACATATAAGAACCTTAAGACAAGAGATTTTTGCTAAAGCCTTTTTAGATATTGGAGCCTCAGCATGTTTTATGGATAAAGATTTTACAACCAAGTATAACTTAGTACTTATAGAAAAGATCGATCCCACACCCATTGAAATCATTGATAGACGAAACCTTATATCAAGAGATATTATTAAAAAAACCCAACCATTTGAAGTGGTACTAAGAGATTAAGTATCACGCATTATCTTCAACATCATTTGATGTCCAACAAATCCTATTGTCATTGAACTCCCTTGGTTTGAATTACATAATCTTAATATTGATTGGAATTTATAAAAGATTTTTTAAAGATATAAATATCAAAAGAAGAAGCAAAATATTATTTTATTTTTTGGAGCTAAAATATTTATGCAAACAGCAAATAAAAAAGTTGTATTTATATTGTATGCTATTTTAATAAAAGATCCAATGGAGCAACTAAAACAAGATATTTCTAGTCAATACCATAACCTTGAAGATGTATTTGAAAAAAAAAATATATATATATATATATATATATATTACCAAAATATCGTCCTTATGATTATATAATTGAATTACAAGATGGAGCTCAACTTCTATTTGGTCTAATTTATAATCTCTCACAAATAGAGCTTATAGCCTTGCGAGAATATATGGATGAAAATCTAGCCAAGAATTTCATTAGACATTTCAAATCACCTACAAGAGCTCCTATCTTGTTTGTAAAGAAGAAAGATGGTTCTTTATATATGTGTGTGGACTATTAAGGTTTGAACAAGGTAACTATAAAAAATTGCTATCTATTATTGTTAATATCAAGATTATTGGAATAATTAGGAGACACAAAGATTTTTACAAAGATTGATTTGAGAGGCACCTACAATCTAGTCAAGATCAAAGAAAGAGGTCAATGGAAGATAATATTTTATACAAGGCACAAATATTTTAAGTATAATGTTATATCTTTCAAACTTACAAATGCATCTGCAATCTTTTAACATATGATGAATGATATCTTGCAAGAATATTTAGATAACTTTGTAGTCATCAATTTAAAAAATATTGTGATCTTTTCTAAGAACAAATAAGAACATAAATATCATGTATATATGGTATTGGAAAAATTACGAGAAAGTGGATTGTATGTCAAATTAAAAAAGTGATCTTTCTATCAACCATTAATTAAATTTTTAGGATATATTGTCTCTAAAAATAGAATTTTTATAGATCCAAAGAAGATACAAGCTGTTATAAAGTGGAAACAACCATCATTTATGAAAGATATAAAATATTTCTTAGAATTCATAAATTTTCATAAAATCTTCATTAAAGATTGTTCTAAGATTGCGGCTACATTATCATGACTTATAAACAAGGAAAAATTTATTTGGATTGACAAGGGTGAAGAAGCATTCAAGAAGCTAAAGAAATCCTTTACTTTAGCTTCTATACTTGTTCATGTAGATCCAACAAAATCATTTATTTTGGAAATGGATGTCTTAGATTTTGCACTTAGATATATACTCTTTGAAATTGGTGATGATTATCAATTACATCCAGTAGCATTTTGCTCTTAAAAATTTTCAATTGTAGAGATTAATTATGAGATTCACAACAAAGAATTATTGGCAATTATTGATGCTTTTGAAGAATGGCACCATTTGCTAGAGGGGGCTCAACACAAAATCATGGTATACACTGATCACAAAAATTTAGAATATTTTATGAGTACCTAAGTTTTGAATCGCCGTCAAGCACGATGGAGCATGTCGTTATCTTGGTTTGATTTTGTGATTACATAGAGTCCAAAAAAACTTCTGCAAAAATCAGATGCCCTTTCTTGATGGTCATATCTTGCGCCAAGAATAAGAGACATTATATTGGATTAACAAAAATTAGTTATGTTAAAGCCGTCTAATTTGCAATTGAAGACATTAACAATATCTATCTATTTAGATACAACTTTCAAGTCAAAAATCCAAAAAATAAAGAAAATAGATCTATTTATAGATAATATTCAACAATATTTAAAAAATACATAGATAGAAGAAAATAATAATTTTAAATTTAAGGACGGATTGTTATATTTCAAGGATCTTTTGTATATTCCAATAAGCCTTGCAAGACTTCAAATTCTTCAAGCATGACATGACCTTCTAATAGTTGGATATTTTGACTTTAATAAGATTTTGGAATTAATATCAAGATATTATTGGTGGCCTCAAATGTGGAAATTGGTGAAGAAATTCATCCAATCATGTAAATTTTGTGCCCAAGCAAAGGTCCCAAGATATGAGCCATATGGACTTCTCCAACCACTTTCAATTTCTAAAGGTCCGTGGCAATTTTTATTCATGGACTTCATTATAGACCTCTTGATTTTTAATGGAAAAGACTCAATTTTTGTGGTGGTAGGCCATCTTATCAAGATGGCATATTTCATCCTACATAATAAGATTATTATTAGGAAAAAAATAGCCAAGCTTTTTATTGATAATATTTATCAAATATATAGCCTTCTAAATAACATCATTTTGGATTGAGGACCACAATTTGTATTAAATTTTTGGAAAGGAGTATTTTAGCTTTTGAAGGTTAAGATCAATCTTTCATCAGCTTATCATCCTCAAATTGATGGTCAAACAAAACAGATGAATCAGATCTTTGAATAGTATCTTCATTGTAATATAAATTACCAACAAGATAATTGAATGGACTTCCTACTATTGGCGAAGTTTACATATAATAATATCAAATATTTTTTGACAATGCAAACTCTATTCTTTTCAAACTATGAATACCACCTTAGAGCAGATCCATTCTAAATTGAAGATGTGAAAAGTCTTGCTGTAAAAAATCAAACCATCTACTTAAAGGCCATCTATGAAGAATTAAAATTCCAATTGCAAATGGCTCAAGACCGATATAAATACTTTATAGATATTCATTGTAAGAACCAACCAAAGTTCAAGATAGGAGATTGTATTTGGCTACTCTGAAAAAATATACAAACAAATCGATTATTACAAAAATTAGACTACTGAAGATTTAGACCATTTATGATTCTACACCAAGTAAATTCAATAAGTTTCCATCTTGAACTACCAAGTAGCATACACATTTATCCAATCTTTTATGTCTTATTTTTAAAAATCTATTATAAATCAAATATTGTTAAAAGAAGTCTTCCACCACCAATTCCAATTGAAGTCAATCAAGAATTTGAATACAAAGTGGATGAAGTATTGGATTTGAGTATAAAATATAGACAATTAGAATATTTTATTTATTAGAAAGACTATGGAGTTAACAAAAGAATATTTGAATCTTTAGATAATCTTAAGAATGCATTTGAAAAAGTTTACAAATTCCATCAATGATATCCTGGAAAACCTAGATTCAATTGCTATTGAAGATTTTGTGGATGCCAACATCTCTTGGCTTCTAAATGATACTTTTCTACCAATAATAAAAGACCAATATAAAAAAAAGAGAGCCACACTAAGATCTTCACTTGTATACAGTTATTTTCTCTAAGATAGCATAAATCCTACTAGAAGCTTATTAATTATAATATCAAATCTTTACATTTCAAAGAAATTACACAAATAAAAGTCAAAAGATTCTTTTGTTATACAAGCAATTGGAGAACCATTGCAAATTTTATAATCTATTAGGTTTAAAGAATATGAATAAGATAAAGAAGGACTATTCCAATGTCAAGTAAGGCCATATTTAGAATCTATAGAGATATGGCCTTATCACAAAAATCTTAATTCAAATGCTTGAGCTTTAATAATGCTCTTTGAAGTTAAAAGGATGACTTTAAGTGGATCAGAAATTATGTTTAGAAGATATTTCGAAGATTGCAATGAAGAGTAGATTCTTAGATGGGACGTTAGTATAATAGAGATTATATCTAAAAATCATCGATGCTACCTCAAGGATCCTGTTGAACTGATAATCAACAAAATATGTTGCTTCTCTACTTCGATAAATTTTAGATTTCTTGAATATGTGATTTAATCATCAAATCACTTTGGCTCCTTATAGAACTTATTGCTAGAAGGAGAGGTAATGTCACGGACATATTTTAAGTCACCATATTCTAAAACTTTCCATAGTCTTTTAAAACCTTTTATAATCTTCTAAAATCTTCCATAGTTTTTAAAAATCTTTTAAAATCTTTTAGAATATTTTTAGTCTTCTAAAATCTTCTATAATCTTCTAAAATCTTCTAGAACCTTTTTCAATCTTTTAAAATGTCTTGCAATTTTTAAAAATCTTTTAGAATCTTTTTTAGTCTTCTTAAACTTGTCTTAGTCTTCTAAAATCTTCCTCAATCTTTTAGAATCTTCTAAGATGTTTTTAAAAGGTTCAATAGGATATAGGCCTTATAGTATAAATAAGAAGCAAGACCAAGGTGCATCTCAATTTTGCCAATACAAGTCTTGGAACAATTCAAAGTGCTGTCTTATTTCTTCATATCAATCTAATTTTTTGTTCTTATCAATCATTTGGTTCTTTGTTCTTGTCAATCATCTAATTCTTTGTTCTTATCCATCTAATTTTTTGTTCTTGAAATCATTCTAGTTGTGTAATCTTTTTCTTGTTTCTTTGTTAACTCAATATCTTGCATCCTTGATAATATTGAAAAATGAAGATAAATCTTTAAAATTCATATAAGATACACATAAGGCTATGATACTATTATAGTCTTATAATATATATTCTTTTATAATAAAAATAACAAAATTTCATAATACAAATTATTATGTTATAATACATTGGATGAAAAAATTGAAAAGATCCAAAATATGTGAAAAAAATTCAAGTATAAGTTTAATAGGTATTTTGTTAGGCCTTAATATCTAATAAATTAAGCTTAGCTACAAAGTTTATGATCTATGTTGCTTTAGATATTAACAAAACTTCTTTAGCCTTGATAGCATCATAAATGGATTAGAATAAGGTAGAATAGATAGAAAGATATACAATTACTTTTAAGAATAAATCAATGGTAGGCTATTATAAAATTAACTATAAAAAAGATAAGATTGACATCCAAGAGATGACCATTTTCAAGATAGAGTTGAAATTTAATCCCAAGGCATAAAAATAAAGATTTTTGTTAAATTGAGAGATTTTTGAATAATTGTAGAGAGAAAGGAGAAGGTGAGATTAAAAAATTAGTTTCAAGAGTTTTTTAAGAGTGTAAGGATTTCAAGGTTATCAGTTAAAAAGACCTTCAATTAAATAATAAAAATTGAGCTTTTGTAAGCAACAAAGTTTTGAAGGCAATAAAGATAAGAATAAAATTTGGATCCATATTTGATACTTTGTGCTTGATTTATTATTGGATTTTTGTGATTTATTAAGTTTATAAGTAAAAATAATAATTTTTATATTTTGTGTCATCTTAACAAAGTAATTGGAAGATATTTGATGACATTTATAAAGGCATATTAAAATTATTTATTTCAAGGTTAGCTGCAATGTCTTAGATATTTGAAGATCTTTAAATTGGATTAAAAAAATTTAAGGTATTGATAGAATATATCACAACAATATAAATTTTGTAGATTTGTGATTATAGTTGTGTTAAATATATAATATAAGTTTAAGCTTGATTTAATAGTTTAATTTAAGGTTATTGAAGTTCAAATGAGTTGGGATCTCAAAAATTAGATTTTGAGGGATGGTAAGGATTTCTAAGATATCTAACCATTTACTAATTGGATTGAAGTGAGAATTATTTGTATGGATGATATGCTTGATTTTCTACTTGTATATGAATTTAGAAAGCAATTAAATAGTGCACAAAGAAGATATTAGTGCTAGAAGATTAGTATTAAGGTTTAAAAGGAGGTTGGCCTATACTTGAGCAAAGTTTTGGACTTATCTTCTATTTGGTAAATTGGATCTTTTTTAAAATTTTATATATGCTACCAATTTAGTTGTTGAAAGGTATATAAATTTTAAATTAAAATCAATAGTTCAATTATTAATTATTAAAGCTTCAATTTATTGTAGGATTGTTAAGATTTAATTAAGGTTTGGCTAGGATTTATTTAGGATTTAAGCTTTGGTTAGAATTTCATTAAGATTTATAAAGGGTTTAAGATTTAAGATTTAATTTAGGATTTTAATAGGATTTGATTTAGGATTTGACTAAAGATTAACTAGAGTTTGATTTAGAATTTGACTTAGGTTTTAATTTAGGTTTGATTTAGAATTTGATTATAGTTTAATTATAGTTGATTAAAACTTGATTAGGATTTGATTAGAATTTGATTAAGATTGTATTAAGATTTATTTAGGATTTGATTAAAATTTAATTGGAATTTATTTAGAATTGTTAGATTTTTAGTTTATTGCAACATATAAATGTACTTTCTATAGTCAAGTATTTGGTGCATTTTCAAACAAGACAACATGTAAAATGATATCATAGAATTATAAATGGCACATCATACCTTCTTTTTGAAGGTCTATGATTTCTATTCTCTATTTGCCCTATTTGCCCACTTCATCTAATCCATGCTTGGCCATGCTTTTATTTGCAATACAAATTGTTGTTGCTACACAGTTAGCAATTTAGTCATTCATTATCTTTGCTGAAAATAGGCTTCAATAGAAAGTAGCGAGCTATTGGAAATCAACCATGCTATCTAAAAATGGTTGTTACAATGAACAATAGCCAATGGTAATAGATGGAAATAATAAAAGTGTGGATAGAAACATCAATTCTTTATTTTGGGATTGTTAGAATTTATGATTTGAAAAAATTTGGATTTTAGAATTGATAGGATATAGGATTTAAAATTGATAGATTACAAAATATATGGTTACTTGAATTTAAAAATTTGTAACAACATTAAGGTTAATTAGAAGGATATTTTAAACACCTCATTTTTTATTACAAAATAATTATAGGCTATATAAAATATTTTCTAACCATATGCTTATTTTATTTTTAAATTAAAATTTATAAAATTAAAAAACATATTATATTCAACAAGAATGTATATTTTTCTAAAAAAATTTAAATTATATATGCTTAGAAATTATAATAAATAATATTATCTATTTATTACATAATTTTTATATTAAAAGATAAAAATATTTTTATATTCTATTTTATTTTATTATATTCTATTTATTTAATATTTTATTTATTATAATTTTATTATTTTAATTACTAATTTATAAAATAAAATTTTAAAAAATATATTATATAAATTTTGACATATTTAAGTCTTTTAGCTAATTATACTATATTATGAAATATAATACATAATTTAAAATATAAAATTATTCTGTATAATCTAAATTTTTAAAATTTAATACATATTAGATTTAAGTATTGTTATTATTTGTAATCTTTTAAAATTTAGCATACAAAAGCAAAAAATCATTTAATATATTTAAAATTTTCTTCATAGATTTAAAAATAAAAATAATTTGGTATTTATTAAGAAATTTAGATAATATAAATAAATCTTTAATTTAACAACTTATATCTTATAGAAGTGGGTTACTGATTTTTTGGATATACAAGTAATAGAAGATGGATTTCTTGAATCATAACTACTTAATTACATTGTGAAAGATAATTTAATTATAGAAGATTTTTGTAATCAAATTTAATTTTAGTATAAATAAGATATATTTTATAGAATGTTTTAATCTTTATTTTTATTTTTATATAAGCTTATAAATTATATTTTATGATATATATATATATATATATATATATTTATTTATTTATTTTACAAATCACATCTTAATTTATAATTATATATGAATTATTGAGCTAACAGATCTTAAGAACATTGAAAAGATTTCAATTATAAAATGACCAAAAAATAAAGACATTTGATTTGATTTATTATATATTAGTTGATGTTGTATCTTTATATAATTTATTTCAATACATCTATATTATTCACGCAATCATAAATAGTTTAATAAGTGAATATATTTGTTTGTATTTTTACTTATTGTTTAAAGAATTAAAAATAAAAATCTAATAAGAAAATATTTGGAAATATATTTATGAAAAAGATTATATATAATAAATTCTATAAAATAATTTATTCTAAAATATATTATTAAAAAACAAAGAAATATTTTGTTATATGTACAAAACAAGTTATGGCAAAATGTCACAAACATAAGATTTATTCCAGTAATTATCTAGTTAATATGGATTGATAAAAGTAGGTAAAATAAATTAATTTGATAATATCTTATAGAAAAGGTTCTTAGAAGCTTCATAAACGTGAAATCATCTTTATACATGTCTATAGGTGATTGATAGATTAGAAACTTGGCCAACAAGCTAGCTACATGTCGCATATATTGGTAGCTTGTGGAACAAGCTCGCCATGTGTCGCACATGTTGATAGCTTGTAGAATAAGTCAAGTACATGGCACACATGTAGGAAACTTGTCTTGCAAGTTTGACATATGTCTTTCAAATTAGACATGTATAAGAGGTCCTATAGAATGCCGCCACGTAGCTCTTAGATAGATAATATATATAAAAACAAGAGTGAATCTTTCTTCATTCTTATCAACTTCTTTCTTGTTTCTAGTCTAGTTGAAGAGTCTTATGTATTTTCTAGTCTTTGGCAATAGCCATTCGAATTTCTTCTTGAATATACATATTTCTTTATTTCTATCTTATTATTTTCTTTTGATATAATTTCTACTAACTTACGCATCTATTTTAATTCATCTCGTTGACAGATTGACAAGATTGAAGTTACAATATCAAAGCTTTGTCTTTTCTTAATTAAAAGTAAAATATCCTTTTTTCTTAATAAGACATAAGCATATTAAAAGTTATAGATTATCCACTTCTAAACTTATATTATTTTTAGATTTTTTTTTTTATTCTTGAATATTTTATTTTGTAATAAAAGTAGATACTTTCTTTCCTTTCTATCATGGCAAAACTTGCTGAAATAAAGAGTGCAATGGCACAAATGCAAGAACAAATGAAAGAATTAATCCTTGCAATGCATCAACTCAATGCACCACTACAAAGAGCAATAAGATTAGTAGGAAGTGAAGATATCGAGATGATTCGAGCTGCTTCAAGTCATACCACTTCACCTATGATTGAACACCATTCAAGTATCAAAGAACCAAAAATTAGTTTGCTGAAGAAGTTTAATGGCACCAGATCTAAGTTTCAAGGATTCATCAATCAAATATAACTAGTGATTGAAATTCAACCTTAAAGTTATGCAACCCAAAGATCACAAGTCAAGTTTATTGGAATATTACTATTAAGCTATGCTTTATCGTGGTTTTCATCCTTTTTTGAACAATGTGATCCAATATTGGATAATATGGAGGCATTCTTAGTGGAATTTTGATCTATATATGGAAAACATGATGCAATTTGTGTTATAACTAATAAGATCCGCATCTTATGTCAAGATAATTGATCAATGACATCATATGCTTTACAATTCTGACAACTAGCAATTGATACCAAGTGAGACGATGCTGTACTTATTAGCCAATTTTTCTATGGATTATAATATGAAATAAAAAAATTCATATTCAATTTATCCGATCCTCAGACATTGAATCAAGCAATTGATTTTGCTGTGAAATGTGATAATCAGCTATTTGAATTTCAATATGAGAGTTGCACAAGGAAGCCTCAACGCTGATATAATATAATGGCAATATCAACATCTTTTCAATGTGTACATTCAGAAGTAGAAGACAGGCAAATTAAAGCGGTATATTTTAAATCTCTTATGGAATAAGAAAAGACTAGTCATTATCAAGAAAGATTGTATTTATATTATAGAGAATCTAAGCATAGTGCTCAGTTTTGTCCAAAGAAATAATGCTATCGTAGTAGAGAGAATTTGCCTCAAAAAAGTGTTGAGCTTCTGGCTGATACTAATTACTCAATTAAGATCCAAATACAACAAATCCTCCAAATTTATATAAAAGATTTCTTCATAGGGCTATTACATTTAATACATAAGTCTTATTTCTTCAAACCACTCAAAACATAAAAAATATTGTAAAATCCTTATTTTCCCATTAAGAGGAAATTTTTCTAGAACTTCAATAATTCATAACTTTTAATCCAACTATCCAAATCTATTCAAACTTTATATACAATATTAATATTTTTTTAATAATTACCACCACAAATTTCAATTGTTGATTCATTATCAAACTTTAGATATTGCCAAAATCCTAGCAGTAGCTTCAAACCCTTATTTACAAATACTCATATACTAAATTCTTCATATCTTACAAACTAAAAGTCTAAATACTATATAACTTTGATATATAGCTTTTTAGCACAATAATATACTTATTTGGAAATTTTTAGATAAAAATTCATTCAAAAACTTATGATATGTTAAACCCCATGACTATCAACAAAACGGCCTACTTACTGCCTTGGAATTCAATATGCTACCTTTGATTTCTAATATCTCCTTCTTTAAAACTCCAAATATAATAATTCTTCTATATGAGGTGTAGAACTTAAAATCACCTCTCTAGCTGCACCTTCCGATCTCCAAAAGTTTTCATATAACTCCTCAAATCCTCAAAAGAGTGATAGTAGGTATTATTTGTATACCTTAGTTTTAAGTACCTACTTCTCCCTCATAAAAACTCCAAATCTCTCAATTTTTATACTAAAATTGTAGCGCAAAAAACAAGCTTTCTAATCTTAATCTTTGATTTTCAAATGGCTTCCTTGATGTTGCTAAAACCTTTATTCTTGTTGTAAGTAGCTTCCTCAAAGCCTATTAGGTATGACCATTGACCAATAGGAATGAAGAATTTCACCCCTTATCTTCATTCATCCTCATTTTATCTTTATCCTTCCAAATAAGCATCTTAGTAGTTTAATTCTTCTTCTTTGGACCCCAATTCCTTTTCAAGGCTTTACATTAAATATTTAGGTTCTATATAATTTAAAAGCTATAATTAAATTAAGTAAACATTTAAAATAAATTTTCTTATACTAATCCCCTTTAATTTATTTTATTAATTATTCTAATATACATTTAAATCTATAAACATATTATACATTTTGAGTGGATTTTACATACTATAAGCAATTACAATACGATAACGCAACCACAAAATGAGAAGTACGGTTGTCAAAGAAGACAATATGTTGGAAAACGAGTTTGTCTAGCTATAATAGTGACCATGGAGTTGGAATCTTGTACAATTCTTAGTAAAGGTCTTATCTTCTCCTCATAATCCTCTCTTTGTTTTATAATAGATATTTTTTTGAGATCTAAAAATTATAATGCCTCTGCCTTATTAAATTCAAGAGCCTCAGCATGTTTTTTAGATAATTTTTTTTTTAAAAGTCATAGAATACCTTCAATATAGAAAATTAAATCCGTACATGTAGAAGTCATAGATGGTCATCTATTATCTTTTGGAGATGTTACTTATGAAATCCTTCCTATAAATGTAACAATAGTTGGTCATAATAGTTGTATAATCTTTAGTATAATTAAATCTCCTTCTAATTCAATCATTTTAGATTTATTATAGTTATAAAAGTATAATCCTCAAATAGATTGGATTTCTCATAGACTTGACTTTTTTCACAACATTAATAAGAGTTTCATAAATCAAGTAACAAGCTATAAGTCTAGTATAATAAAACTTGTACTTGTAGGCGTAAAAGTTTTTATGAATGCAGTAAAAGAAGGATCATCTTTTTTTATTTATGCTACACCTATTTTTGATGATGGAAAGACTTCAAGTTGCATTACAAGCCAATATTAAAATTATCAAGATATTTTTGAGAAGAAGAATGCAGATTTTATTCCAAACATTATCCATATAATTGCTCAATTGATTTCAAAGAGAGAACTTAGCCTCCATTTGGAGCAATCTATAGTTTATCATAAAATAAATTGGCTGAACTAAAGAAATACATCGATGAAAACTTGTCCAAAAATTTCATACACCATTCAAAATCCCCAGTAAGAGCTCCTATCTTATTTATAAAAAAAAAGATAGGTCACTATGGATGTGAATAGATTATTGAGAGCTCAACAAGATTACCATCAAGAATAGATACCATCTATCCTTGATATCTAGACTTCTTAATCAACTGAATTAAGTTAAGATCTATATAAAAATAGATCTAAAAAGAGCATATATTCTAATACGCATCAAAGAAGGTGATGAATGGAAGACTACATTTCAAACAAGGTATGGATATTTTGAATATAATGTTATGCCATTCAAACATATAAATATACCAGTTACTTTTCAATATCTTATGAATGACATTTTTTGTGAGTTTCTTGATGATTTTATTATCTGTTATTTAGACGACATTTTGATCTACTCTAAGAATATAGAAGAATATAAATTTCATGTTTGTCATGTGTTATAAATACTTAGAGATGTAGAATTATATACCAAGATAAAAAAGTATGTATTTCACACTACTCAAGTTGACTTCTTAGGATACATCATTTTAAAAAATGGTCTAAAAATGGATCCTAAGAAAGTCCAAATAATCATTGATTAGAGGATTCTAAAAATAATAAAAGATATGTAATATTTTTTGGGATTTACGAATTACTATCAAATCTTCATCAAATTTTTTTTTCAAGTTACAACTCTACTTACACACTTAACTTATAAGGAAAAATTCGAGTAGAATAAAAAAATAAAAGTATCGTTTGAGGCTTTGAAGATAGTTTTTACTTTTATATCAATCTTGTATTGCGTCAACTTTTTCAAGGCATTTTTTATGGAAAAAAATGCATCAGACTTTGCTTTGGATGTGATATTGTCACAAATGGGAGCAGATGACAAACTTCATCTAGTAGCTTTTCAATCCAAGAAATTTTTAGTAGCAGAAATCAACTACAAAATCCATGATAAAGAACTTCTTGTAACTTCTTGTGGATTCTCAATGGCAAATTCTCCTTTGCCAATTGTTAACTTTAGCAAAAATTTGGTATATATCTTGTTCTTTAAGTCTTCTAATACTATGCCAAATTTTTGAAGATCTATTAGTGAAATCTGAATTGGCAGTTTAGAGTTGTTTCTACAAATTGGCAGTTTAGAGTTGTTTAGAGTTTCTCCAAATTCTCCAAATTTTCCATCTCGTCTTTTAAAAACCTTCACTTGCTTTGCAATAATAGATATTTTTAACCTTGTACCATTTAATTCCTTCAATGAATACGTGACATTGTCATGGACTATTATATATGGTCCAAATCAATATTTTAAAAACTTTCATAAAATATTATATTAGTTATCTAAACTGCTATCATAAACAAGTATCCAATCACCTTCTTCAATTGCTCTAAGTCTCAATCAATGTCGTTTATCAAATCGAGCCTTATTCTTTAGCCTTGTATCTTATAATCGTTTTAATGCTAATTCCATATTTTTTGATCTTTGTTCAAGCTGCCGAATTCTAATACCCAATAATTCTTCTCTTGTTAATCTATCTTTCCAAGGTAACATATTCCAAGTTAGCACATATTCTTCAATTGGCATAATAGATTTTTGACCTGTCATAAATTCTATTGGCATATATTTTGTCACTAAATTATGTGTTATTCAATCAGTCCATAATGCATAAGTTAGAAGTTGAAGCCATTCCTTTATTCTTCTATTACAAGCTTTAATCAAGGCTTTTACAATTAGTGGGTGTCTATGTTCACTTTTTGCATTCCTCTCTAGATTATAAGTAGTAGTCAATGATAATTTAATTCCGCATCTTTTAAAGAATTCATGAGCTTTATGTGCATCTAATTTTCTACAATTTGTAGTGATCTTTCTCATACATCCATAATAACAAATAATATCCTCAAATAAAAATCTGCAGATTCCTTCTGAAGACTTTGTTTTTAATACCTTACCTTCCACTTGGTTTGATAAATCTTCATGAGCAAAAACTAAATATCTCATTTTCTATAATTCTATTGGCATAATAACCAAATTCACAACCCATTTAAAATGAATAGCTAAGGGATATATTGGATGTAGACCATTTCAATGACGTATATTTGAATATATTTGACAAGTTATATAAGATTCTACAAATAAAGTCACATCTTGATACATATTCTTCCATCAATATTGATACTTCAATTTAGCAAAAGTAGTCCAAATTCTTCTATGCCCCGCCCATAGACTATCATGAAATTCCTTAAATAGTTTTTGTTGATCTTCTTTAGTACCTATTACTTATTGTGGCATTCCAATATTTGATTTTGACCTCTTCTATAGAAATCCTCCTTATAATATGAACTTATATGTCTTTTTCCTGATTTGTTTAAATTTTTCAATAGACCAATCAGTATGCTTGATAAATATACTCAAATAAGATCTAATATCAAGTAACTCTCATTCATAATTTTTTTCATGAAATGGCATCTCCTCCTTGTTCAATAATAAAATTAAATAAAACTTTGTACCCACATCATCAATATTCTTAATTATCTCATCTTTTCCATCATATTTTGCTCAAGATAGCATATTTGCTATCAGATTATCTTTTCTTGTAACATGTCTAAACTCCAGATTGAATGATTTAATATAAGCAATCCACCTCAACATTACAATATCTAGTGTTATACAATTAATAATCATTCCAAGTAAATACAAATAATCTGTTTCAATCACCACCATTGCATCAATTAAGTAATCCTTTTTAGCTTTCATAGCTGAAACAACTTCCCATAATTTTCTTTTTATTTGTGAATATGCACATTGGCGAGTACTTAAAACCTTAGTTCCAAATCAAACTGCAAATCTGTGTCCATTTGAATCATCTTGACCTATAGCCTATCTAATAGCAATTAGACTAGTATCCATTGTAAGAATCACTAATCTATTATACTTGTAATCAACTTTTTTTAACATTGGAGGTAATGTCAATAAATCCTTTAATCTCTGCATTGCTTTGATATACTTTTCTTTCCATTTAAATCAATAATCTTTGCATAATAATTCATACAATGGATCTGCTATATGAGTATAGTGAAGAATCCAAATATGATAAAATATATATGCATATAAAAATCTTCGCATGTGTATTAAAGAACTACAATCTTCTTTCATTCTTTCAATTGCATCAATTTTGGTTGGATCCGATTTCTTTCCATAAAATCTACATAAATATCCAACAATTATAATTTTTTGTACTCCAAATATAGATTTTATATCTGATAATATAAGATGAACTTCTTCTAGCCGAGCCAATATCTTTTCACAATCTTATATATGATCAATAACATATTTGTAACACCGTCTTTTATCTAAAGTTTCATCCTTGTCTTCTTCTTTGTATCCTTTTATAAAAACATCATCTACAAAAGGTATAATCTTTTGAGAAATAAAATCTCTCAACACCCTATTCATCATGTTCATCATATGTGCTACTGAATTGATAGCACATTGAGGAAGAATGCACATCCTTACTAATCCAAGTGGTATTTTCATCATTGTCATGTTTCTACTCTCTATTGTAAGTTGAAATTGGTCATAGCTTGAATACAAATCATCCATTGAATAGATTGTCCTTCCTGCAAATACTTTAGCAAATTCATTGACAATTGGTCCAATTTCTTTATTCTTGATAGTCAATGCATTTACTGGTTGCATATCTTATATAAATTGTAATGATCTATTTTCTTTAGGCATTTTAAACCATTGATTAGAATATGGTACTAAAGAGGGCTCCAAAATCTTCATCATCATCTTTTCTTTTAATAATTCCACTAAACTTGGCAAATGTACCTTTAGTACTGAGATTGGCCTCAAATTCCAAGATATATGCAATATAGTAAAAATAACCATGAGAGTCACAACATTCAAATCTACACATCTAATTTTATGAGATTCAAAAGCAAATTATTTATCTTGTTTTGCTAACATCTCTTTGAAATATTTAATTTTCTCTAGCAACAAAGAACCATCAGAACCAATCTTTAATTCCTCAAAAGTCTTGTTTGTAAACTTGTATCCAATATTCCTTAGATTTCTTAAGCTCTTTTCTTTTGATATTTTTTCTATCTGTTCTTTAGAATCTTTTGGCAAAGATTTGGCAATAAGTTTTACTTTCTTATCTACTGTCTTATATTTTGTTTCAATCATAACCTCAGGTGCTTGAAAAGATTCAAGTACAGAATAAATTTTCCTTGAATGAACTTGTACCACCTTATTATTATTTCTTAATTTAATTGTTGTAATTAATTCCAAAGGATCTTTCAATCTATTTTTTCTAATAAACATCAAAAATCCTTTTATCATCTTTTAATGCCTCCAATTCATATAAATCCTTTTAAATAATATATATATATATATATATATATATATATATATATATATATATATTTTTTTTCTTTTAAAATTTTTAATTTTCTTATACATAATATTTCCATTTTCAAAAATATCAATATAACTTTTATTAAAGGTATCTACATCTTGCAAGAATATCTCCTCTTTTATACCTCTATAATCTCGCTTTATAGTGGTACTCTTCAAAAATCTATAAATTCTTCAACAATCCTTGGCAAAGGATTCTCTCTCAATTTGTCTTGATTGCGTTCATGATTAGGAGGCTTAGTTAAAAACTATACTGTCTTTCTCTTATCATCACTACAAATTTGTGCATAAGCTAAACCATCATTAAGTACTTTTGTTTCCATTCAAGTTACAATAATATATGATTGTCCCAATATAAAAGGATAAGATATTGCATCTTGAACAAAGAAATTTTGCTCCATTACAACATCACCAATCCAAATTTTCACATTTGGTCACGCACCATAC
Source organism: Physcomitrellopsis africana (assembly GCA_036785485.1). NCBI lineage: Eukaryota > Viridiplantae > Streptophyta > Bryopsida > Funariales > Funariaceae > Physcomitrellopsis > Physcomitrellopsis africana. Next base: position 64,069 of record JAWRVF010000410.1, on the reverse strand, counting down.
AATTCACCTCGTGTATTATTAGCTGTCCATATTATCTATCAATGTTCTATATCAATTGGTCACTTTTGTTTCATATAAATATTCTTAGATATAAGATTTATTTTTGAACCATGGTCAATTAATGCAACAACTGGCTCATCTATATCTCCAATCTTTGCTAATACCTCTGTAGTTACTCTAGTCCAATACTTTCAAGTATAATGAATCAAAATTTCTTTATCTTTATTACTTAGATCATCAAAATGTACTCTTTGATTATAACTCCTTCTTCTACTCATTGTTTATTTGCAACAATTGCCAATTTCATCTTCTTCATCTTCACATACATATGCATCAATAACATAATTTGATCCAGTTTCATCCATTAATTGCCTCTTCTATTTAATATTATTAATAATGACATCATGGAATTCTTTCTTTACAATATCCAAAATTTTTTTTATTGTAAATTTAACTTTAGTATTGAATATATGTTCTTCAATCACCTCGTTTAAATTTGTTATTACTTCAATATTAGAGAGAAGTTTGTAAGTCATTGACTTATCTTTTTCTCCTAAGTCCTTTGATTTTTTCTTTAATGATATTGAGGCATCCTTTATTGATAACTCATCTATTGTGAAGCCATCTGACGAGCCTTATCTACTCGAGTCTACCTCTTGGAAGAACTTCCTTCTCTTGTCTCATTAGAATCTTGTCTTCTCTTTTTTTCTATCAAGACTTTATGTTGGCTCTTGGTAATATAAGCATGTACTAACAAAGCTTCCACAAGATCTTCCCAATCTGTAGTTCCATGAATTATTGCAACAGTCCTCAATAAAGCTTCTCATGGCATCTTTTATTAATACATTAAAGAAATGGCAGAAGACCAAAGTCCACTTGATTCAATACTTCCATAAAAATCTTAGTTGCCATTGTCATCCACCATAGTACCATAACTTGTAACTTCTATCATTACAATCCCATTTATTGCCAAATAATCCTTAATCAATGTTTTCATACCTCCTTTGTAAAAGTTAGTTTAGAAAAAATCACTAATATGTTTCAATGCCACTTTTCCATCTTTTCAAAAAATAATATCTTGTTGTACCATTTCATTAAATTCACCACAATCTTTTCTAGAATAAGAATCATCATCACATCAAATACATACCAAAAATGAATTCTTAGTGACTTGATTAGAGTCTTCCAAAAAATAATCATTTCTCAATGCGTGAGAGAATGTCTCCCAAGAATTTCTAAATTATTTTATAATTGATTTCACATATTCTCTTATCTCCGGTATTATAATAAGTTCAAATAATAAAATCATATCATTTTCAAAAACTAGATTCAATTCTATTTTTTGCACATAATATCTTAAATATTTAGAAATATCTTTTCCATCAAACTGATCAATCTTGTTAACCATTGCTTGCAAAGCTTTGATTGCCAAAGCCTCCTTGCAATCATTGCCGTGTTGCTATTGCATAAACAATATAAATGCTTGAAATATATTTTTAGTATTTGGATCCAGATACATACCTTATCTACTAAAAGAAAATCTACTTGAAGCTCTATTGGAAGATCCACTTGAGGCACCATCCAAAGCTTCATCAAAAACTCCAAAATCCACCTTTTTGCATTCTTGTGCCATCAATTCTAAATAACCAAAATAAAATCCAACACCTTCTATCCCAAACTTTCAAGTTGGATTCACCACTTACATTGTATTATGTGTTTGTTGTTTGAGAATGCACCGGGCATGTGGCTGTGGAGGGTGAAATTGTGGTTCACATATATCCAAGAATCATTAATAGATTTCGTCTATATAAGAAGAATATGATTGAATATCAATATAAAAGTACTTAAGTCAATACAAAGTGCTTAAAAACATTCTTCTTGATAATTTTATTTACATATAAATTCCAATTGCTTTGTTGCTTGTCACAATCAAGCAACTAAGATTTCTCTTTACAAGTCCTAATTTAATTTAGTAAATTTTCATAAGCTATAACTTTCAATTTAACTATCAACTTAGTGTGAAACTTTGTAAACAAATATAAATATAAGTCTTCTATATACTCCAAAAGTTTAAATCCAATCAAACCTACAAATTGTGGAAAATTAATCAAAACCTACATTGATGTCACTTGGCCATTGACTTGAAGGGTGAAGCAGATATCCCAATGGCAAATTCTCCTTTGCCAATCGTTAACTTTAGCAAAAATTTGGTATATATCTTGTCCTTCAAGTCTTCTAATACTATGCCAAATTTCACTTTGATTTGATTAATAGATCTTTAGATATTGCAAAAATTCTAAACATTCTTAAACTACCAATTTATGGTACCTCTTTGTATTAAAGATCAAGTAAGTCCTGATTGCACTGTTAGATTGTTAGAAATGTTTTCTCAATGTTAGCACACTTAATCATCCATACATTATCAAATTTTCAATTGTAGATGTTATTTCAATTGTACATAATAATTAAAAGTGCTAGTCCTAATTTTATTGCATAAATCCTTAACTTCCAATATAAACCTATCACGGACACAAATTATAGACTTGAAGTCTAAACAAGAAGTTCAAGAAGAACTGGCAGGAACTGGATTAATCAGATGAGTATAAAAACAACACCAAAGAGGTGAGCTAGAGCTCCAAGAGATGAGTTGTCGAGACTGAAGAACTCTTCAGCCTCGACTCCAATATATACTCCTACCTAGGAAGCTTCTCAAGCAGCTTCCTCCAACTAGGGAGCTTCTCAAGTAACTTGTACTAACTAGGAAGATATTAGAAGGCTCTGGAAGGTTCTAGAGAGTTCTAAGAAACTTCTAGAATGTTCTAGAAGGTATCTAATAAGTATGTTCTTGACATCACCTCCTCCTCTAGCTTTGAGGTGTCCGAGAAGCCGTTTGATATGTATACTCACAAACGTAGGAAATCAAAAATTTGTCGCATAGTCTCTGTAATATACTCCAGCTGTCGTTCACGAGGCAGATGATTCATGGGTCCTTATAGCCACCGATAATGACCAATACCTTGCACTTGAGACCATGGTTGAACTTCTGTATCTTCATTGTGGAAACGACCTGAAAATATCACTTCGCCACTACTTGCATGAGCTGGTTCAACTTCAAAGACAATTACAAGTGACTTGTTGCTTGGTATTCTTCGACGTCTTCTTGGCTCTTCTAATTCTTCGTCTCGAGGTCAACGTCGTGAGTTACTCGGTTGAGATGGTACCACTAGTACAATATCTACATTCTCACTAGCCATATCTAAATACACCTTGATATTAGATATCTTGATACTATGAAATACAACAAGTTATGTTTTGATGAGACTTGGATCCTTTTTCTATTCATTTCTCCAGAGAAGGTTTCATCTTCATACTTTGTTAATGACTAGCTTTTGGTTTATTAGGATATCGTCGATGGAATTCCCGTACCTTTTGAGATGCATTGGCAAGATTTTCGGCCGGTTCCCATGTTCTTTCATTAATATCGTAGCCGCTCCAATGCACAAAGTAATCTAATTTATTCCATCTTTGCCATGAATCTACTATCTTTTCCACCTCATATTCTTCGTTGTTTTCAATTTCTATACTAGGTGGCGGATATTGCACTCTTTCAGGAAAAGACAATTCTCGATAAGGCTCTAAGAGAGAAACATGAAAGACAGGGTGTACCTTCATAGCAGCTGATAACTCTAAGCGGTGTCGTACTATAATTACTTATAGTATGTAAAAATTAGTTAAAGTATATTATATGTTTATGAATCTAGATATGTGTTAGAATGGTTAGTAAGTTAAATTAAAAATGGTTGATAGAAGAAACTTTATTTTATTTTATTCTACCTATTTAGTTATGGTATTTAAAAATTATAGGATCTAAATGTTTAGTATGAAGCCTTGAGAGAAGGTGGGGACTTAAGGATGAAAATTTAAGCTAGTAAGAGGCTAATTGGGAGGGATGAAATCAAGCCATGGTCGGATGAAGGCAAGGAATAGGAAACTTCATCCCTATTGGTCGAATACCATGTCCAATGGGCTTTGAGGAGGCTGCCCACGACCTTAACAAGGGTTTTCGGCAACTTCAAAAAAGGGATTTGCAATTTCAAAGGTAGGGTTGTAAAGTTTAGGATTTTGGGTATAGTTTGAGAGGAAATTTTAGGCAATTTGGAGTTAGGGTTAAGAAGTTATACTTGTTCAAAGTTAAAGAGTGGATTTCATATATACTGTCACTCTTTTAAGATTTTGCGGAGTTTTACGAAGGCTTTTGGAGATCGGACGGTGCGGTTAGAAAGGTGATTACAAGATCTACGTCTATTACGAAGGAATTCTTAAGTTTTGAATTTAGATGAAGAAGATATGAAGAGTTGAAGACAGCGCATCCAATTCCAAGGCATCAAGCACACTGTGTTGTTAATAGTTTTTGCTTTGAGCCATAACTTGAGTTTTCAGACAAAATTTTGGCTCAAACTTCTTGGAAAATGTGACATTTTGTGTTAAAAAGCTATAAATACAAATTTCATGGAATTTGAACTTATAGTTTGTGAGATATGAAGAAATTTGTATGCGGGTGTATAAAGACAAGGGTTTGAAGCGACTGTTAGGGTTTTCAAGATATCTCAAGATTTGCAATGAATTTGCGGTTGAAAATTGTTGTAGAGGTTGATAAGAATACATCAGTACTTCATGGAAAATTTTATCATGTTTGGACAGTCGGATCAGGAGATATGAGATGTTGAAGTTTGGAAAAATTTCCACATAAAGATATATAAGGTTTTAGAGGATTTTATCACACTTTGGATGTTGTTAGTTACTTGAGGCTTATGTATTTGATGTAATTTCTCAAAAGGGAAAAATATTTATATATAAACTTTGAGTTTCCCTCATTTTTGAAGCTTGATTGAGAAATTAGTGACAGCTAGAAGCCCAGCGCTTTCTTAAGGCAAATTCTCTCTACCCCGACAGCGGTATGCCACAGGATTGATCTGCTTCTGGATAACAAATGGTTCCAATCTCCAGTAGCCCAACTTATCGCATGGCTGCTTGGTCTTGATATTCCGTCGAAGCAGCCATATTTTATCTCCAATCTTGAAATTAGGTGCCTGATTCCGAAATTTATCTGCGGATGCTTTGTAAGACTCTTAGGCAATTTGCAATTGAAACTTTAATGTGGTTTGAAGCTCCGATAGCTGCTGCACCAATCCTTCAGCTGCTGGGTTGTTATTCGGTGACGAACTCAATAGATCAAACTTCGGATGGTATCCATAGTTGGAAAAGAATGGTTTTTTTTGAGTCGACCCATAAAGGGTGCTGTTATATGCAAACTCGGCTAGCGGTAGATATGTAGTCCAATCATCTTGCTGATAGTTGATGCTGCATTGTAAATATTGTTCCAAAACTTGATTCACCGTTCGGCCGTCAGTTTGAGGATGGAATGCCGAAGAAAGCTTGATGTCTACCTTCAATATCTTAAAAAAAGATCTCCAAAACTTTGATACAAATTGGGTTCTTCGATCCGACACGATATCATCTGGTAGACCATGATATCAATACACATTATTAAGTAAGAGCCTTGCTGTATCTTTGCTTGACGATGTCTTCTTGCAAGGGATAAAATGTGCCATCTTCGTAAGTTGATCCACCACAACAAAGATGTTGTCAAATGAATTCGATGGTGGCAGATTTGTAATAAAGTCCATGGAAATTGAAGACCATGGACGACACGGAATGGGCAATGGCTGTAGAAGTCCATAAGGGTGATGTCGAGGGTTCTTGGATCTTGAACAAATGTCACAAGAGAGGACGAAATCCTTCACATTTGGGGCCACCAGAAATCTCAGAAAATGAGTTCTAAGGTTTTGTTGAATCCAAAATGTCCTGCAGCTGGAAAGTCATGACGAGATTGAAGGACTCGAAATTGTGCTGGCCCTTTTGGGATATACAGCCGCTCCTCAAAGTATAAGAGATCTCCTTCAACCTTGAACTTGTCATCATTGATACGCTACTTATTATCAAAGACTATTGAATCTTCAATGGTCCAGTACATACTTGGTTGAGGAAATCAGCATTAATTGGTACTACAGCAACACAAATCCTAAATTGCTCTGGCTTTAATAATATCATATACTATTGATCAAGCGCTGCTTCTCCAATCTTCGACGCAAGATATGATCTTCTTGATAAGGCATCGGATAGTCCTTACTACTTTCTAGGCCGATAAGTAATAACAAAGTCAAATCTAGATAGCGACATATTCCATCAAGCTTGACGACAATTTAAAATCCGAGCAGACATGAAATATTCCAGATTCTTATGATCCGTATATATAGTCACCGAATGCACAGCTCCTTTGAGGAAGTGACGCCACTCTTGGAAAGAATCCACTATAGCAAGGACTTCCTTATCATGAATCTCGTAGTTGATCTCAGCCGCAGAAAACTTCCCTGAATAGAGTGCAATCGGATGAAGCTTATTGTTGATGCCCATCTGTGAAAGTACGCCTCCTAAAGCAAAATCCGAAGCATCAGTTTCCAAATAGAAAGCCTTTGTAAAGTTTGGGTGTACCAAGATTGGAGCCGTAGTAAATGCCATTTTAAGATTTTGAAATGCTTTTTCCGCCTGTGATTGCCATTCTAGCTTATCTTTACATGTTAATCAAGTGAGTGGAGCAGCAACTTCAGAATAATTCTTGATAAAGATCCGATAGAAGTTAGCAAAGCCGAGAAAATATTATATGTCTCTAACCGTCTTTGGAACTTTCGAGGACACAATTGCTTCCACCTTCTTGGGATCCATCTTCAAGCCTTCCGTAGTTGCAACAAATTCTAAAAACTCCATCTTAGTTTGGTGAAATAAGCACTTCTCCAACTAGGCGTAGAATCCTCGCTCGCGTAGTTTTTTTAGTACCAAACAAACGTGCTTCTCATGCTTTTCTTCATTCTCAGAAAATATCAAGATATCATCCAGATAAATGACAACAAAATTATCTAGATATTCTTGAAAAATATCGTTCATCATGTGTTGAAAAATTGCTAGAGCATTAATAAGACCAAATGGCATGACATTATATTCAAAATGATCATACCTTGTACGAAAAGCTGTCTTCCATTCGTCTCCTTCTTTGATTTCCACAAGGTTGTAAGCTCCCCTTAAATCAATCTTTGTAAAGTTCTTTGCACGTCCAAGTTGTTCCAGAAGACTAGAGATCAAAGGTAATGGATAGCGATTCTTCTTTGTCACCTTATTGAGACCTCAATAGTCCACGCACATCCGTAGTGAGCCATCTTTCTTCTTCACAAATAAGATTGGTGTCCCAATTGGCAATTTTGAATGACAAATAAAATTCTTGGCTAGATTCTTGTCAATATATTTCCGTAACTCAGCCAACTCCGTTTGTGATAGGTTGTAGATTGGGCCAAAAGGTGGTTGTGCTCCTTCTTACAATTCTATGGCACAATCATATGGGCGATGTTCTGATAGCATGTCAGTATTTTTCTTTTGGAACACGTCTTCAAAATCCTTATATTGTTCCGATATTTCTACTCTTGAAATCTGCTCTCCATTGGTTGGAGCCGCATAAATGACCAATGGTGTGCCTTCTTTGCACGATCTTACAAACGTTCTTGCTCCAATGAACAAGGATTTTTTGGTTTGGGGTCTTCTTCCAGGCTGGTCCTCAAGTTATTCTATGAAAAATGTTATCCTTTGCAACCTCCAATCTATGGATGGATTATATTTTTCCAACCAAGAAAGACCAAGAATAATAGGATTTGACGGGGTGCTAATAATGTTGAAAATAATATAACTACTATGGTCTTTAAATGTCACTTCTATAGGTTCTGATTCATGGGTGACACTACCAGATAATAAAGGTCGTCCATCTATTACTTCAACGTGAACAGGTTTGAATTTTTATACTAGGGGAATTTTATGACGCTTAGCAAATTCTTGGTCTAAGAAACAAGCAGATACTCCTGAATCTAATAAGGCTAAGATTTTTAGTTTTTCAGGACTAAGAGACAAAGGAATTGTAAAACAACGGGAAGGTTGAGTAGAAAGAGAGGAACCTGGTTTTGATTTGTCCAGCCGCACGGTTCCTATTGTGGCTGGGCATCCTCGTTTTCTTAAACAATTGCACCTCTATTCTTGATGCTGTGTCCATTTTGCTTCTTCGGATAGTTTCCAGCTCTATGGCCTTCTCCATCGCAATAAAAGCACAAACCTTTCTCCATACGCTGCTTCTTTTCTTCTGGAGTAAGGGTTTTAATATGTACCGCATCAATCTGCATGTCCTCTGTCTCCGCTTGTGAATTTAGGCTACTTGCCGATATAATTGCGCCGTGATGATTTGTATATTGCATAGAGCATTGGTCTTAGCGACGTTGAAATAAGCGGTTATCGTACTTTACAACTTGGATAATGGCTTCATTGAGCGTTCGTGGATCAAAAAGAGATAATAGCAAATCCTTCACATCATCCTTTACATCCCAATAGAGTTGGTTCATCAATGCTTCTTCATCCCAATTGATGTCACATGCCAATTGCCTGAAATCCGATGCATAGACTGATGCAGAGCGAGTCTCTTGTTGTAATGATCAAATTTTTGTTGTAGCCCACTGAGCCTTGTTATGCTCACCAAATGCTTCTGCAAATGCTTCCAAAAAAGTCTCAAAGTTGTTCAAAATTGGTGATCTTTTTTCAAATAGAGGAACAAACCACGATAGAGCTTGTCCCGTAAGCAAAGTTCCAACCAATCCAACGCGTGATTCCTCCGTCAGATAATATTTGGATTGTAGAGCTATTATTAACTTGATTTGATTGATGAAACCTTGAAACTTGGAGCATGTGCCATCAAACTTATCTGGAAGGCTAATTCGAAGTTCTTTTTGTTGTGGAAGTAATAGTTCTCGTTATAGAAGAAATAGTTCTCGTTGAACCAAAGATAAAGCTGCTTCTTCTGGTGCAGAAGCTCGAGGCTGATGAAGCCCAAATTGTGCTATTCCGGTGTCGGGGTAGAGAGAATCTGCCTCAAGAAAGCGCTGGGCTTCTGGCTGCCACTAATTACTCAAGCAAGATTCAAGTATAATAAAAACCCCCAATTTTATATAAAAGAGATCTCCATAGGGCTATTACACCCAATACACAAGCCTAATTTCCTCAAACCTCTCAAAACATAACAAAATACTCTAAACCCTCATTCTCCCGTAGGAAGGGAATTTTTCCCGAACTTCAATAACCCATAACTTTTAATCCAACCGTCCAAAACTACTCCAAATTTACATGAAGTACTGATATATTCTTCACAACTACACCACAAATTTCAACCGTTGATTCATTATCGATCTTTAGATATCGCCAAAACCCTAGCAGTAGCTTTAAACCCTTGTTTACAAATACCCGTGTACTAAATTCTTCATATCTCACAATCTAAAAGTCCAAATGCTATGAAACTTTGATGTATAGCTTCTTAGCACAATAATACACCTTCTTGGAAATTTTGAGACAAAAATTCGTCCAAAAACTTAAGATATGGCAAACCCCATCACCATCAACAAAACGGTCTACTTACTGCCTTAGAATTGGATGCGCTGTCTTCAACTCTTCATATCTCCTTCGTCTAAACTCAAAACTTAAGAATTCCTTCGTAACAGACGTAGATCTTGAAATCACCTTTCCAACCGCACCGTCCGATCTCCAAAAGCCTCCGTACAACTCCGCGAAATCCCAAAAGAGTGACAGTATGTATAAAATCCACTCTCTAACTTTGAACAAGTATATCTTCTTCACCCTAACTCCAAATCGCCTAAAATTTCCTCTCAAACTATACCCAAAACCCTAAACTTTACAACCCTACCTCTGAAATTGCGAATCCTCCTTATGAAGTCGCCGAAACCCTTGTTAAGGTCGCGGGCAGCCTCCTCAAAGCCCATTGGGCATGGTATTCGACCAATAGGGATGAAGTTCCCTATTCCTTGCCTTCATCCGACCATGGCTTGATTTCATCCCTCCCAATTAGCCTCTTACTAGCTTGAATTTTCATCCTTAAGTCCCAACCTTCTCTCAAGGCTTCATACTAAACATTTAGATCTTATAATTTTTAAATACCATAATCAAAACAAGTAAAAATAAAATAAAGTTTCTTCTATCAATCCCTTTAATTTATTTTACTAACCATTCTAACACATATCTAAATCTATAAACATATTAGGCATTTTGAGTGGATTTTACATACTGTAAGCAATTACAGTACGACACCGGATGTTCCATCATTATGATCTCTTGCAAAGACTCCTTCTATCATTGTAATTCTCTGTGATAACGTAGGAAGAGCATTCATAATGGCGTCCATCTTGGACTCCAAACTTTAACTCATATTAATGTCTTGACCTCCAACCATTCTAAGAGAAAGGAAGTAATTGTTTCTACAAAGAGAAAATATTGGTTTAGAAAAGGGTACTCCGCAACCTCTAAAACACCTTAAGACCTTCAAAAAGAGGGATAATCTACTCTCTCCAAGAAGAATAAGACTCCAATATTATGACAAAAAAATATCAATTTAAAAGAGGGTAATCCACAACCTCTAAAATACTAGTGTACCTTCAAGAAGAGGGATAATCCACACTCCAACAAGAAGGAACTAACTCTGATATCGAAGGTGAGAGTAGTCTTGACAAACTATCACGGACACAAATTATAGACTTGAAGTCTCAACAAGAAGTTCAAGAAGAACTGGCAGGAACTGGATTAATCAGATGAGTACAAAAACAACACCAAAGAGGTGAGCTAGAGCTCCAAGAGATGTGTTGTCGAGACTGAAGAACTCTTCAGCCTTGATTCCAATATATACTCCTACCTAGGAAGCTTCTCAAGCAGCTTTTTCCAACTAGAGAGCTTCTCAAGTAACTTCTACTAACTAAGAAGATATTAGAAGGCTCTGGAAGGTTCTAGAGAGTTCTAAGAAACTTCTAGAATGTTTTAGAAGGTATCTAACAAGTATGTCCTTGATTTTAGATAGCGACTGCTAAGTCCTCCCAAATCCTAAAAAAACAAGTCTAATGTCTTTGAAATGAACTTAAAGCTAATTTTTCAATTCTAATCGCCAATCTCCAAATGTTTTGACTTCCTACCCTTGGTGGTCGTTTTTGTGGCTAGATGTCTGATTTTAATCTTGTCTCATATACAATCAATCCCCGGGTATCAATCCGACTTGTTCTAAGGATTTTTAAACTTAATCCTATCCTCAACTTAATCCTAATATCAACCATGTTAACTATTTATCTTCTCTATCCTACCCTTTCTAGACATTTTGTCATAGACATAAGATTTAGTATAATAATTATCTAATAAAAATATATAAAATAAGTTGATTTGATAATATCTGATAGAAAAGCTTCCTAGAAGCTTTATAGATGTAAAATCACCTTTATACATGTCTATGGATAATTGATAGGTTAGAAACTTGAACAACAAGCTAGCAACATGACGCACATATTGGTAGCATGTGATATAAGTTAGCCATGTATCGCACATGTTGGTAGCTTACAGAACAAGTATCAAGGACATAAGATTTAATTCAGTATATTACCTAAATAATATAAACCAATAGAAGTAGGTAAAATAAGTTGATTTGATAATATCTGATAGAAAAGCTTCTTAGAAGCTTTATAGACGTGGAATCACCTTTATACATGTCTACAGGTGATTGGTAGATTAAAAACTTGATCAACAAGCTAGCCACATGGCGCACATGTTGGTAGCTTGTGGAACAAGCTAGCCATGTGTCACACATATTGATAGCTTGCAGAACAAGCCAAATACGTGGTGCACATGTGAGAAACTTGTCGTGCAAGTTTGACACGTGTCTTGCAAATGAGACACGTGTATGAGGTGCTATAGAATATTGCCATGTAGCTCTTAGTTAGATAATATTTATAGAGGCAAGAGTGAAGCCCTTTTCACTCTTATCAACTCCTTTCTTAGTTCTAATCTAGTTTCAAGAATCTTCATGTTTCTAGTCTTTGGCAAGAGTCATTCCAATTTTTTTTGAATATACATACTTTCTTATTCCGATTTTGTGACTTTTCTTTGATATAATTTCTATTAGATTATGCATCTTTTTTTAGTTCATGTCCTTGATAGATTGACAAGAGTACACTTATAATATCATAGCTTTGTCTTATCTTGATTAAGAGTGGATTACCCCTTTCTCTTGATAAGACACAAGCATATTAGAAGTTGTGGATTACCCTCTTCTAAATTGATATTATTCCTAGTATTTTCTTTGTTCTCCCTTCTACTTATCTCAAGTGGTGTTAGATATTTTTTGAAGTATTATCATGGCAAAGCTTGCCGAAATGAAGAGTGCAATGGCACAAATGCAAGAGCAAATGAGAAAATTGATGCTTGCAATGCATCAACTCACTGTACCTCCACAAGGAGCAACAAGATTACCAAATAATGAAGATATAGATATGGTTGGAACTGCTTCAACATATACACCAAGCCATATAATTCTTGCTCCATTAGAACATCGTCCAAGCATTAGAGAACCAAAAATTGGTCTACCTAAGAAGTTTGATGGTATAAGATCCAAGTTTTGAGGATTCATCAACTAAATCCAATTGGTGATTGAATTGCAACTGCAAAGTTTTCCAACTCCAGGATCACAAGTTAGATTTATTGGTACATTATTTTTAGGTTCTATCTTATCTTGGTTTTCATCTTTTCTGAAATGACGTGATCCAATATTAGATAATTTGAAAGTTTTTTTAGCAAAATTTTGATCTATGTATGGACAACATGATGCAACTCATGTTGCAACCAACAAGCTTCGTATCCTACGACAAGATAATTGATCAATGGCATTATATGCTTCATAATTTTCACAATTAGCAATTGATTTCAAGTGGGATGATGCTACACTAAACAGTCAATTTTTCTATGGATTACAATATGAAGTAAAGAAATTGATGCTGAATTTACCCGATCCTCAAACATTTAGTCAAGCAATAGACTTTGTGGTGAAGTGTGATAATTGACTTTTTGAATTTTGCTCTGAAAGTCGTACAAGAGAACCTCAGCGATATTATAATTTAGTGGCAATACCAATGTCTTCTCAATATGTACCTTCAAAAGTCAAGGACATGCAAATTGATGCTATATGTTTCAAGTCGCTTACAAGAAAAGACTCAACGTCATCAAGAAGGATTATGCTTGTATTGTGGAGAACCTAAACACACTGCTCAAAATTGTCCAAAGAAACAATGCAACCACAAAATGAGGAGTACGACTATCAAAGAAGACAATATGTCGGAAAACAAGTTTCTCCAGCCACAATAAGGAGCGTGTGGCTGGGATCTTGTACAATTTCTAATGAAGGTCCTATCGTCTCTTCACAACCATCTCCTTGTTTTATAATAGATGTGTATTTAAGATCTAATAATTACAAAGCCTCTGCCTTAATAGATTTGGGAGCTTCGGCTTGCTTTTTAGATGAAGAATTTTCTAAAAGCCATAGAATACAGATAGTACAAAAATCTAAATCCGTACACGTAGAAGTCATAGATGGTCGTCATTTATCTTTTGGAGATGTTACTTATGAAACACTTCCTGTGGATGTAATAATAAATAGCCATAATAGTTGTGTAATTTTTAACATAATTAGATCTCCCTCTATTTCAGTTATTCTAGGTCTATCATGGTTAGACAAATACAACCCTCGAATAGATTGGATTTCTTGTACTTTGAACTTTTTTAAAAGTATAGCTAACAATATAGTTAATCAAGTAAGAAATCATAAGTCTAGTAGAATTAAACCTGCATTTGTAGGTGCAAGAGCTTTCTTGCACGCTGCAAAAGAAGGATCACCTTTTGTTATTTATGCTACACCTATTTTCAACAATAAAAAGACTTCAAGTAGCATATCAAGTTAGTATCAAGATTATGAACATGTTTTTGAGAAAAAGAATGCAGATATTCTTTCGGAGCATCGTCTGTACGATTGTTCAATTGACCTTAAAGAAAGAACTTAGCCACCATTTGGACCAATCTACAGATTATTACAAGATGAATTGGGTGAATTCAAGGTGTATATTGACAAGAATTTGGCCAAGAATTTCATACGCCATTCTAAATCTCCACCAGGAGCTCCAATTCTATTTGTGAAGAAAAAAAATGGATCATTGAGGATGTGTGTTGACTATCGAGGACTCAACAAGATCATAATCAAAAACATATGAAACAGACACATCAAACTTTGCCTTAGGTGTGATTCTGTCACAAATGGGAACATATGACAAACTTCATCCAGTAGCTTTTTATTTAAGAAAATTCTCAGTAGCCAAGATCAATTATGAGATCCGCGACAAAAAACTTCTTGCAATCGTGGATTCTTTTCAAGAATGGCATCATTATCTAGAAGGTGCTTCTAGTCCAATCACCATTATTGTATTGTAAATGGTTATAATGTATAAAAACCAACTAAATTACATAATATATTAATAAGTTCTAATTTGATCTAGAATGGTTAATAAACTAATATAGATAGAATTGATAGAAACTATATTTGATTATTTTTCTTTTTTTTGGCTATAATGTTTAAGTTATATGAAGCTTAGATGTTTAGTATAATATTGTAAGAGTTGAAATTGGGCCTAAGGATGAAAATCCGAACCACCAATGTAAAAAAATAGATGGATAAAGAGTAGGAATGGGGGCCTTCACCCCATTGGCCGGTGGTCATACCCAATGGGCTTTGAGGAGGTTGCCTGCGACCTTAATAAGGATTTTGGCAACTTCAAGGAGGCCATTAGAAAAACAAAGACTAGGGTTAAAAAGCTTGTTTTTTGGATTACAATTTTGGTATAAAAATTGAGAGCTTTGGAGTTTTTATGAGGGAGAAGTAGGTGCTTGAAGTTAGGATAAACAAATGGTATCTACTGTCACTCTTTTGAAGATTGGAGGAGTTGTATGAGAGCTTACGGAGATCGCAAGGTGCAGCTAGAGAGGTGATTTCAAGCTCTATACTTAATTTGGACGAATTTCTACAATAAGAGTTTTGAAGAAGAAATTATTAGGAGTCATAGACAGCAGATTGAATTCCAAGGCAGTAAGTAGGCCGTTTTGTTGATAGTGATGGGGTTTGCCATATCTTAAGCTTTTTGATGAATTTTTGTCTCAAAATTTCCAAGAAGGTATATTATGATGTTAAAAAGATATAAATCAAAGTTTCAAAGCATTTAGACTTTTAGATTGTGAGATATGAAGAATTTAGTATATGGGTATTTGTAAACAAGAGTTTAAAGCTACTTCTAGGGTTTTGGCAATATCTAAAGATTAGTAATAAATCGATAGTTGAAATTTGTGGTAATAGTTGTGAAGAATACATCAGTACTTCATGTAAATTTTTAGTGGATTTGGATAGTTGGATTAAAAGTTATGGATTATTGAATTTTGAAAAAAATTCCCTTCTTATGGAGGAATGAGGGTTTAGAGTATTTTGTTATGTTTTGAGTGGTTTGAAGAAATTAGGCTTATGTATTGGGTATAATAGTCCTATGAAAAAATCTTTTATATAAATTTGGGGGTTTTTTTTATACTTGGATCTTGCTTGAGTAATTAGTGGCAGTTAGAAGCCTAGCGCTTTCTTGAGGCAGATTCTCTCTACCACGACACCGTGTATACAGATCACAAGAACCTCGAGTATTTCATATCGGTGTCGTACTGTAATTGCTTACAGTATGTAAAATCCACTCAAAATATATAATATATTTATAGATTTAAATATGTATTAGAATGATAAGTAAAGTAAATTAAAGGAGATTGGTGTAAGAAACTTTATTTTAGATTTTACTTAGTTTGGTAATGGCTTTTAAATTATATAGAGCCTAAATATTTAGTATAAAGCCTTGAGAGGCAATTGGGGTCCAAAGAAGAAGAATTAAACTACTAAGAGGCCTATTTGGAAGGATGAAGACAAAGTGAGGATGAATGAAGACAAGGGATGAAATTCTTCATTCCTATTGGTTGAATACCATGCCCAATGGGCTTTGAGGAGGCTGCCTGCAGCAAGAAGAAGGGTTTCGGCAACTTCAAGAAGACCATTCAAAAATCAGAGACTAGGGTTAGAAAGCTTGTTTTTTGGGCTACAATTTTGGTGTAAAAATTGAGAGCTTTGGAGTTTTTATGAGGGAGAAGTAGGCGCTTGAAGTTAAGGTGTGCAATTTGTACCTACTGTCACTCTATCAAGGATTGAAAGAGTTGTATGAGAGCTTTTGGAGATCGAGAGACGCGGCTAGAGAGGTGATTTAAAGCTCTACACTTAATGTGGAAGAATTTCTACAATAAGAATTCTGAAGAAGGAGATATTAGGAGTCAAAGACAGCAGTTTGAATTTCAAGGTAGTAGGTAGGCCGTTTTGTTCATAGTGATGGGTTTTGCCATATCTTGAGTTTCTAGACGAATTTTTGTCTAAAAATTTCCAAGAAGGTGAATCTTTGTGCTAAAAGGCTATATATCAAAGTTTCATAGCATTTGCACATTGGGTTTGTGAGATATGAAGAATTTAGTACTCGGGTGTTTATAAACAAGGGTTTAAAACTACTGTTAGGGTTTTTACAATATCTAAAGATCGATAAAGAATCGACAGTTGAAATTTGTTGTGCTAACTAATAAGAGCACATCAGTACCACATGTAAAATTTTAGTGGATTTGAACGGTTAGATTAAGAGTTATAGGTTAATAAATTTGGAAAAAAATTCCCTTCCTACGGGTGAATGAGGGTTTAGAGTATTTTGATATAGTTGAATGTTTTTTTGTGAAATAAGGCTTATGTATTGGGTGTAATAACCCTAAAAGAAAAACTTTTATATAAATTTTGAGGGTTTTATTATTTTGGATCTTGATTGAATATTTAGTTGCAGCCAGAAGCCGAGTGCTTTTTTGAGGCAGATTCTCTCTACCACGACATCGGCACGTGTGTTGAATCATTGTCAAGCTCGTTGAAGTATGTCTTTGTCAAGATTCGAGTTCATTATCACTTATCGACTAGGAAAATAACAAGGTTTGTTCAATGCCTTTTCTAGACGTTCTTATTTTGTACCAAAAGAAGGAGATGCAGCTTGTGAGCAACAAAGAACGGTCCTCTTGAAACTAGAGCAGTTTCATCTTTGAGCAATAAAATCAACATTGACTGTTGATTCAACTTTTCTACAAGCAAATTCATTCAAGTATGTCCTTAGATCCTCTTGTTCATGATATCAAGAATAATTCTTCCAAGTCTCATAATTCTTCTAAAGTCGAGTTTAAAAACATTCTTCTATGCAACAAACACCGCTCTTTGCCAATAATGGTTACCACCCACGACTTGATACTTTTGACTTTTCAAAAGTTGATAATCCAGCAGCAGAAGATTTGTCAAATCATTTATCAGAGATACATGCAATAATGAAGGTGCAATTAAAAGAAGTTCAAGAATGACAAAAAACAAATGCAGATGCGTATTGCAAGGAACAACCACAATTTAATGTGAGGAACCAGGTATGGTTACTTTGTCGCAATATCAAGACTACTCGTCCTTGTGATAAGTTGAACTATCGTAAGCTTGGACCTTTTCCTATTTCTGAACAAATCAACCTAGTTGCATATCGATTATACCTACTGGAGTCCATAAAGATCCATCTTATATTCTACGTGTTACTACTTGAGCCATACAAGACAGTGGATATACAAGGAAGAAGACAAATGCCACCGCCTCTTGTAGAAGTGAACAACGATGAAGAATTCGAGGTTGAAGAGATTTTAGATTCAATGCAGCGCCGAAATCAACTGGGATATCTTGTGCATTGGCACGGATACGATATTAGTGAACGCACATGGGAGCCATCACAAAATTTAACAAATGCATTAATAAAATTCAATGCATTTTATCAACGACATCTATCAAAACCAAGATAAATACTCAAAAAAATCTTTGTTATAAAGCAAGGCAGGTTTTATAAAGGTTTCATCCTACCTTGTATCTTTATCTGTTATTAGATTTTTTTGTCTTAAAGAGATGGAAGATCAATAACCAACAAATTCAGCTCAAGAGCCATCATTTGCTAATTTATTGGACGAGACATTACAACTATCACAACCTTCAAGACGATGGAATAGAGATGAAGACCCTCAAGAATAACATGTCCTTCCTTGGATTGATGGCAAAATACAACGTGTTTGGTATCACGACCTTGGAAGAGACTCCCGATGTTTGATGATACTTTTAGAGGTAGGAACTACTCTTGATGGTGTTCTTAATATTTTTTTGGAAATAAGTTATAAAGGCCTCAACAATGATCAAATAATAGGGTGGTCTTCTTGCCTTGGTGTAGGATATTATTGAT
Source organism: Physcomitrellopsis africana (assembly GCA_036785485.1). NCBI lineage: Eukaryota > Viridiplantae > Streptophyta > Bryopsida > Funariales > Funariaceae > Physcomitrellopsis > Physcomitrellopsis africana. The sequence goes on along the minus strand of JAWRVF010000410.1, from coordinate 45,701 downwards.
GGCTGAAAGGACCTATCAATTACCTTCGAAGGGAATAAAGATCAAAGTATGTGGCAAGCACAATTTGACATATCCTGGACTTCCTCAACATATAATCACTGCTCCTCGTGGAACTCGTTTCTAGAAGGGGGGATAATATCAGGGACATAAGATTTACTCCAATAAATTATTTAAATAATATAGACCAATAGAAGTAGGTAAAATAAGTTGATTTGATAATATCTGATAGAGTAGCTTCTTAGAAGCTTCATAGACGCAGAATCACCTTTATACATGTCTATAGGTGATTGATAGATTAAAAACTTGGTCAACAAGCTAGCCACATGGTGCACATGTTGGTAGCTTGTGGAACAAGCTACCTATGTGTCACACATGTTGATGGCTTGCAGAACAAATTAAGTACGTGGCATATATGTGGGAAACTTGTCGTGCAAGTTTGACACGTGTCTTACAAATGAGACATGTGTATGAGGTCCTATAGAATACCGCCACATAGATCTTAGTTAGATAGTATTTATAGAGACAAGAGTGAAGCCCTCTTCACTCTTGTCAACTCTTTTCTTGGTTCTAGTCTAATTTCAAGAGTCTTCATATTTCTAATCTTTGGCAAGAGTCATTCCAATTTTTTTTGAATATACATGCTTTCTTATTCCCATTTTGTGACTTTTCTTTGATACAATTTCCATTAGATTATGCATCTTTTTCTAGTTCATATCCTTGACAACAAGCCAAGTACGTGGCGCATATGTGAAAAAATTGTTGTGTAAGTTTGACAAGTGTCTTGCAAATTAGACACGTGTAGGAAGTCCTATAGAATATCGCCACGTAGCTCTTAGATAGATAGTATAAATAGAGACAAGAGTGAAGCCTTCTTCACTCTTAACAACTCCTTTCTTGCTTCTAGTCTAGTTTTAAGAGACTATAGTTTTCTTGTCTTGTGGCAATAGCTATTCTAGTTTTAATTTATATATATATATATATATATATATATATATATATTTTCTTACTTCTATTTTATTATATTTCTTAATAGAAGTTTCATATATTTATTTGCTTTCATCGAGTTCTTGTCCTTGACAGATTGACAAGAGTACATATACAATATCAAAGATTTGTCTTTTTTTCATTAAGAGAGGATTATCCCTTGCTCTTGATAAGACATAAGCATATTTGAAGTTGTGGAGTATCCACTTCTAAACTGATATTGTTTCTAGATTTTTTTCTTTTGAGTGTGTTATTCTATACTTCTTAAAGTAAGAGTAGACACCTTCCTTCCTATTGTATTATCATGTCAGAGCTTGTGGAAATAAAGAGTGCAATGGCACAAATGCAAGAACAAATGAGAAAGCTAATGCTTGCAATGCATCAACTTAGTTTACCACTACAAAAAACAAGAAGATTAGCAGTAAGTGAAGATATAGAGATGGTTGAAGTTGTGTCAATATCTACACCAAATCATACTACCTGACCTATGATAGAGCACTGTTCAAATATTAGAAAAATAAAAATTAGTTTGCTTGAGAAGTTTGATGGCACAAGATTTAAGTTTCAAGGATTCGTCAATCAAGTACAACTAGTGATTAGACTTCAATCTCAAAGTTTTCCTATGCAAAGATTTCAAATAGATTTATTAGAATATTACTTTTGGATTCTATTTTATTATGATTTTCATCTTTTTTTGAATGATATGATCCAATATTAGATAATTTGGAGGTATTTTTAGCAAAATTTTGATTTATATATAGAAAATATGATATAATCCGTATTGCAACCAACAAGATTCATATCCTATAACAAGGCAATCAATTAGTATTGCTATATGCTTCACAATTTTGACAACTAGCAATTGATATCAAGTAGGATGATGTTGCACTCATCAACCAATTTCTCTATAGATTTCAATATGAGGTAAAAAAATTAATGCTCAATTTATCCGATCCTCAGACATTGAGTTAAGCAATTGATTTTGCTGTGAAGTGTGACAATCGATTTTTTGAGTTTCAATCCAAGAGTCGTATAAGGGAGCCTCAATGTTATTATTCAATAGCAACATCAATGTTGTCATATTATATTTATGTGCAATGTGTAAAAATATTATATATCTTTTATTTATTTTTATTACATGTGTGAGTATTAGAGGTTATTTTAGAAGATATTATAAGGAGAGGATTTATTTTAGCCACTTAATTAGTAAATTAGGATGGCTATTTGTTTTGATTTCTACCTTACTTATATCCTAAAATAGATTCTTTTGAAATTAGAAGAAAGGTAAAGGTTGTTTTATCTTTCTTGTTGACTTTGAGGTAGCATGGACCTTGTAAGGGATAAGAAAGAAGATTATGGGGTGAATAGGATCTATCCAATAGGATTTTGGCTTACCATGTGCTCGTGGCATGGGCTGATGTGGAGGAAAAGGGCAGAATACTCCTCTTGCTAGACCTAGGATTTGATAGTTTTTGAGTAGTGAAGTTTGGAGAAAGATAGCTCTAAGGATATAGAAGAATTTGTAATAAAAATTAAAAGATGTGTGTTCTTTGAATTGTGAAGATTCTAGAACCTATTCACTTGCTTATATTGGAATTAAGAGCAAAAAGTTATGCTTGTTTTAGTAGAGTAAGGTTTGCTGCTATTGAAAAGTGATAGTAGAAATTTTGAACTACCATTGTAAGTTTGATTTCGACTCTTTCTAGGTAAATTTTTTAGAAAGTGTAGAAAATTGTGCTAGCTTTCTATCAAGCTATCTCTTGTAGAGTTTGAAGTTGGACAGAGAAAGTTGTGAGCTTGAGAGTAGGAAACAATCTGTTGCCACCTAATGAAGAAGGGCAGAGACTTTGTTCAACCACCCAAGTCGGAAAATCTCTTCAAACTTTTTGATATTTCAAGTGCTTATAGTAGCTTATGTAAGCTTTCTATAACAACAAAAATCAATGCATTTAAAGCTTGTTTGAAAGATTTATAAGAAGAGAGCACATTGTTGCTAGGGTTTGAGGAATAGATTTGACTAGCTATAAAATCTAAAGTTTGAGAGGTATACATGCAAAATTTTAGAAAAAGTTAGATGATTGAGTGAGCTTTCTAAAAAGCTATTATATGTCTAATTTGGAGAAGAGAAGCGACCACAACAAAGGCTGAAAAGAAGAGAAGCTTTGCTACCTTTGTATTTGCTGATAAATTTTAGTGCTTATTTTATTTAGCCATAACTTTTAAACGGTAAGACATCTATTTTTGAAATTTTGATATATTTTACAATGAATTATTAACTTTTCATATATTATAAGTACACTTGATTTGATCTTTGGATGAATTTTTAGTGATTTAATTAATTTCAACTTGTTACATAACTTGTATTCCTCATATGCGATTGTATTTGAGGTATACTTGAATATATATATACTTTGTTTATACTTATTATACAAATATATATACTTATATTTACATCAAGTATTTATATAAGTATTTTATAAGTATTATATATAATATTTATATAAATATTTATATAAGTATTATACCAAAGATTATATTCTATTTTATACAAGAATTATATTCCATTCTTGTACAAGGATTATATTCTAATATTATATAAGTATAAAAGATACTTGCATGGCTTTCTTTTATATTTCTTATTAGTTCTAATAGCAGTTAAGAACTTGGCATTTTTTTAAGGCAAATTCTCTCTATCCGACAACATCCTCACAAAACGTACATTCGGAAGTAAAAGACATGCAAATTGATGCAATATGTTTTAAACCTCTTACTAAACAAGAAAAGGTTTGGCATCGTCAAGGAAGATTATGTTTATATTATAAAGAACCTAAGTACACTGCTCAACATTGTCCAAAGAAATGACACAACTACAAAATGAGGAGTACGGCTGTCAAAGAAGACAACATGTCAAAAAACAAATTTATCCAGCTATAATAGAAACCGTGCAGCTGGAACCTTGTACAATTCCTAGTGAAGGTCCTATTCTCTCTTCAAAATCCTCTCCTTGTTTTATAATAGATGTATATTTAGGACCAAAAAACTACAGAGCCTCTGTCTTATTTGATTTAGGAGCCACAGCATGTTTTCTAGATAAATAATTCATTAAAAATCGTAAAATATCTTTAATATATAAAATTAAATCCGTACATATAGAAGTCATAGATGGTCATCCATTGTCTTCTGCAGATGTCACTCATGAAATCCATCCTATAAAAGTAACAATAGATGGTCATAATAGCTACGTAATCTTTAACATAATTAAATCTCCGTCTAATCCAATTATTTTAGGTTTATCATGGCTAGAAAAATATAATCCTCAAATAGATTGAAATTCTTGTAGACTTGATTTTTCTCAAAATATTATTAAACATCCTGTTGATTAAATAAAAAGTTATAAGTCTAATATAATAAAATTTATACTTATAGGTGCAAAAGCTTTTATACATGCAACAAAAGAAGAATCAACTTTTGTTATTTATGCCACATCTATTTCTAATGGTGGAAAGACTTTAAGTGGCATTCCAAGCTAATATCTGGATTATCAGAACGTTTTTGAAAAATAAAATACAAATATTTTTTCAGAGCATCATCCATATGATTATTCAATTGACCTCAAAGAGGGAGCTCAGCCTTCATTTGGACCAATCTATAGCTTATCACAAGATAAGTTGGCTGAATTTAAAGAATCTATTGATGAAAATTTATCTAAGAATTTTATGTGTCATTCCAAATCTCCAGCAAGAACTCCTATTTTGTTTGTAAAGAAAAAAGATGGATCACTACAGATGTGCATAGATTATCAAGGGCTCAACAAGATTACCATCAAGAATAAATATCCTCTATCATTGATATCTGGACTTTTGGATGAATTGAAGCAAGCTAAGATCTATACAAAATTAGATCTACGAGGAGTATACAACCTAGTCCGCATCAAAGAAGGAGATGAATAGAAGACTGCTTTTCAAACAAGGTATGGATATTTTGAATATAATGTTATGCCTTTTGGACTCATGAATATACTAGCTATTTTTCAGCATCTCATGAATGATGTTTTTTATGAGTTTTTAGATGATTTTGTTGTCTATTACTTAGATGACATTTTAATCTATTCTAAAGATGTAAAACAGCATGAATTACATGTTCATCATACATTACAAAAACTTAGAAATATCAGATTATATGCCAAGATGAAAAAATGTGTATTTCACACTACTCAAGTTGATTTCTTAGAATACATCATTGCAAATGATGGTTTTTTGATGGATCCTAAGAAAATCTAAATAATCATGGATTGGAAGATTCTAATAACAGTAAGGGACGTGCAATGGTTTTTAAGATTTGCCAATTATTATTGAATCTTTATCAAGAACTTTTCTTAAGTTGTAGCTCTACTTACATGTCTAACTTGTAAAGACAAACTTGAGTGGAGTAAAGAAGTAAAAGCATCATTTGAAGTATTGAACATAGCTATTATTTTTGTACCAATCTTGTATGCGTCGACTTCTTTAAGGTATTTTTTTATAGAAATAATCGCATCAGACTTTGCTTTGGATGCAGTATTGTCACAATTGGGAGCAAATGACAAATTCCATCTAATAGCTTTCTATTCCAAGAAATTTTCAACAGCAGAGATCAATTATGAAATCCATGATAAAAAACTTCTTGCAATTGTGGATTCTTTTGAAGAATGGTGCTAATATTTAGAAAGCACTTTTAGTCCAGTCACTGTATATACAGATCACAAGAATCTCAAATACTTCATATCAACACGCATGTTAAATCGTCGTCAAACTTGTTGGAGCATGTCTTTATCAAGATTCGAGTTCATCATTTTTTTTTTTTAGCTAGAAAAATAACAAGGTCTGTTTGATGCTCTTTCTAGACCATCTTATCTTGCACCAAAAGAAGGATATGCAATTTTTGATCAACAAAGAACGATCCTCTTGAAACCGGAGCAATTTCATATTTGAGCAATAAAATCAACATTGACTGTTGATTTAACGTTTCCCAAGCAAATCTAGTTAAGTATGCCTTTATATCTTCTTATTCATGATATTAAGAATAATTCTTCTAAATCTTGTGATACTTCAAAGTTTGAGTTCAAGAACAACTTATTTTATTTTGAAAGATGTTTATTCATCCCAAAAGGTGAAGCACAACTACGTGCTTTTGAAGCTTGTCACAACTTCCCTGCAGTTGGACATTTTGGATACAATAAGACCTTGGAGCTAATTTCAAGAGATTTTTGGTGGCCTCAAATGTGGAAGGCTATTAAAGAGTTTGTGTAGTTGTGTGATGTTTGTTCAAGATCGAAAACTCCTTGTCATCGACTTTACGGACTTCTCCAATTATTTTTTATATCAAAACAATCTTAGTCTTTTATTTCTATGGATTTCATTACGGATCTTCCAAATTCAAATTCATATGATTTTATATTTGTGATTGTAGATTGTTTCACCAAGATGGCACATTTTGTACTATGTACAAAATCTATCACACGTGAAGAAATAATTAAATTCTTCCTTGACAACATCTATTGCTATCATGGATTATCTAAAGATATTATATCAGATAGAGGGACACAATTTGTGTCAAGATTTTGAAGAATGTTTTTTAAGATTTTAAAGGTGGACATAAAGCTATCTTCAACTTTCCATCCTCAAACTGATGGACAAATGAAGCATGTAAACTAAGTCTTGGAGCAATATTTGAGATGTACCATCAATTATTAATAAGATGATTGGACAACTCTCTTATCATTAGCAAGATTTGCTTATAATAATACGATACTTTTCTCTATGCAACAAATACCTTTTTTTGTCAATTATGATTATTATCTAAGACTGGATACTTTTGATTTTTTAAAAGTTGATAATCCAATAGCAAAAGATTTGCCAAATCATTTGTCAGAGCTACATGCAATAATGAAGGTGCAATTAAAAGAAGTGCAAGTACGACAAAAAATAAATGTAGATGTGTATTGCAAGGAACAACCACAATTCAATGTGGGGGACAAGGTATGGTTACTTCATCGCAATATTAAAACTACTCGTTCTTATGATAAGTTGGACTATCGTAGGCTTAAATCTTTTCCTATTTCTGAACAAATCAATCCGGTTGTATATTGATTACACCTATCAAAGTCCATGAAGATCCATCTTATATTCCACGTGTCTCTTCTTGAACTATACAAGATACTAAACATACCAAAAAGAAGATAAGTGCCACCTCCTCCTACAGATATGAATAATAATGAAGAATTTGAAGTGGAAAAAGTCTTAGATTCCATAGGTTGGAATATCTTGTTCAAAACTAAGGTTATAAACTAAGGTTATATTGCTATCATTTGAATTATTTTAATAAGTTTTGAAATATTTTTTAAAGAAGATACATAAAGAATCAACTTCTATATTGATAATTAAAAGGTGAAATCTGAATATTATATTATACTCATATTTATATATAATTTAACATTTAACAATTATATTTAATTCTTAATCAATTTAATAATGTTTATAATAAAATTTTATTTTTTAATTTTATTTTAAAGATTTTTGGTTTTTTTAGTAAATCATTATATTTAAAATAAATATATTTATTTATATATATAAATAATTTATAAAATATAATATTTATCTATTAAATTTATAAAAACTTGTGTCTAAAATATATTACAGATAATAACTTATTTTATATAATTCAAATATTTTTAAAAAAAGATTAAAAAATTAAATATAATTCTAATTTTAGTTGATATTATTGGTCTTAATTAATAATTAAAATTCGGTTTATTAGAAAAATTAAGCAAGAAGAGAAAGATAAAATAATAAAATAGAAATTAAGAAAAAAAAAGTCAAGAGGTTTGACTATCCAATTTCTACTTTTTGACTTAGAAGGAATTAGATGGCAAGTCTTTTAAAGGGCTATAATTGGAATTTATACAACCTTATTCTTTTTTGATAGAAGCTTTTAAGATTAATTTTATATTGATAATAATTTTATATATTTTGAATCACCTTTGTTAGATATTAGCAACCTTTGAGATCTTGTTTATTTCTTTTATTTGGTATTTAGAATACATATTATATATATCTTATTAGAAAAAGGATTAGAAAGTAATTTTTAGTATTAAAAAAAATAGTTAAGCCATTTATATGGATGAATGGAAATGAATAATAGAAGTCTTTATTCCTATTGGCCAAAAGTCATACACAATGCGCTTTAAGGAAGCTGCCTAAGGCCTTATTAAGAATTAGGATTTTTTTCTCAAGGAATTTGAATAATAAAGATTAGAATCAATAAGTTTAGATTTTTAGCTATGATTTTGTTATAAAAATTGAGTGATTTGGAGTATTTATGAAGGAAATATAGGCACTCAAATTTGTATTGAATTTGTATCTATTGTCACTATTTTGAATATAACTTGCATACATAGAAAGAAATAAAAGATCTGCAATCCAAGTTAGAAAGAATACTTATTTAACTACACTTTTTATATATGGCCTGATAAATTCCAAGCTAAAATAAAGGAGATATTAGGAGTTGAAATTAGCATTTATAATCTAAGAATAATATAATCTCATTGAATTAGTAGTTATGTTTTAAATAATATCTTAAACAAATCAATAAGTTTTTGGCTCAAAATTTTTAAAATTTCCTACTTTCATACTACAAAAGTATATACAAAAATTATGTGGTATTAAAGTTTTGGATTTTTGAGATATGAAGAAAATATTGCTTAAGCATTTATAAACTAGGATTTTAAGCACCTGCTAGGGATTTTAAAATATCGAACGATTGGCAAAAAATTGAATGTTGAATTTTCTTAAGCTAAAGCTTAAAGATATAACCTATATTTTGAAGAAAATTGATATAAATTAAACAGCTAGATCAAGAGTTATTGAACTCTAAAATTTGCAAAGAAATCAATCCTTATAGGTGAATAAACTATTCAAGGATTTTATTGCAATTTGAGCATTTTGTACAAACTAAAGGGGTTTTTAAGGAGCCAAGACTTTATAGAGGTAGAAAAATAGATATATGAAGCTATAATAAAATTTTGATATAAAGATAAGGTTTTGAAACGAGATTATGGATTATATCTTCAAAGCTATTGAGAATCTAACTTATCAATAATTAGTTAGTTATGATTTAATATAAAAAGAAATATTAAGAAATTTTCTATATATCAAAAAAAACTTTATGTACAAATCTATTTAAATATAGAAAATTTATATATATATATATATATATATATATATATTATTTATTTTTTTATTAAGAATAAATCACTTATTAGATTCTTGCCAATAAGTTACAATTAAATTTTCTATAGACAAGTATCTAGTGTATTTTTAAATTAAAGATCATATTACTTGATAATAAGATGGATCTTTTTTATAAATAATAAATTATACTTGGTTGCAAAATTTTTAACCATAAAACAAGCTGAGGCTTTATTATTTAAAAGGACTTTAGCTAAAATCGCATATCTTGGAATTCTTATATGTATAGAAAGCATTGTTGTAATATATGAAATCTTGCTTAAGAATGCTTCAAGCACCTGGCTGTAGAAGATAAAAAGAAAATACGTAAGAATAAGATCCTAACAATTCTAATAGAATCCTACATAACTTCCATTAAATCTTAACAATATTAATCAAGCTTTGACCCAATCTTAAAGAAATTATAAAAAGAAGAATAAATGAATCATATATTAATCATAAAAAATAACATATAAAATAATAATTTTAAAAATACTAAAAATAGAAATTTTAAAATCCTAGTCAAATTTTAAGTCAAAATCTGGTCAAATCCTAAGTCAAATCTTGGTCAAATCCTAAGTCAAATCCTGGTCAAATCTTGATCAAATCCTAAGTCAAACCCTCCTTAAATCCTAAATCAAATTTTGATTAAATCCTAAATCAAATCTTAATCAAATTCTAATCATAATCAAATCCTAATCAAATTTTAAATCCTAAATTCTAATGAAACCCGAATCAAATACTAAACCCTAAATCCAAATTCTAAATTCTAATAAAATCCTAATAAAATCCTAATCAAATACTAAATCCTAAATCCAAATCTTAAATTCTAATGAAATCATAATGAAATCCTAATAAAATTTGAATCAAATACTAAATCGTAAATCTAAATCTTAAATCCTAATAAAATCTTAATCAAATTCTAATCAAATACTAAATTTTAAATTCAAATCTTAAATCCTAATGAAACCTTAATGAAATCCTAATCAAATACTAAATTCTATATCCAAATCCTAAATTTTAAATCCTAATGATATCCTAATGGAACCCTAATCAAATACTAAACCCTAAATCTAAATCTTAAATCCTAACCAAATCCTAATCAATTTCTAACCAATTCCTAAGGTAATTTTAGAACCTCAATAACTACCAAATAAACTATTGATCTTAATTGAAAGTTTACACACACCTTAATAATTAAATTGACAACAAATGCATCAAATTTCCAGAAGATCGAACTTATCAAAAAGAAGAAAAACCTATAAATTTGCTTGAGTATCAGTCGGCCTCCTTCTCTAATCTTAATGCCAATAATCTAAAGCCTAAACCTCCTATTTTTATTATTCAATTGCTTTCAAATTTCATACATCCATAGAAAATAAATTCTTCTATTCGTAGACACAAATTTCATTCAAATTCAACTAGTGAATTATACAAAATCTGCAAAACCCTAACTAACTCTCAAAATCCAATTCCCAAGATCTTAACCCATTTAGACCTCAATTACTTATAATTAAATTATTAGATTAAGCTCAAAATTATAGTACAAATTAACAACAACAACACCAATCAATTTATAAAATTTTAGCCATAAATCTACTATAAAACTTTTGTAATTGTCCAAAGCGTAAACCCTATTTTATTTCACAAAATCCAAAATCTTCCAAAACAACCTTGACTTTCTAAAGCTCTTACAAAGTCAATTTTGATCCAAATCATTCTGAATCAAATCCTATGCAAAACCTTTCAAGTTTTTTTTTTCATTCTATTCTTTGATTTGTCAAAAAGCTTGCAATCCTCTATAGGCATGTGGTTTTGTATCTTGAGGTCTGATTCCAACCCCGGCTCATAACCAGTCTTCTCCACGTATCTACTTTGAAATTTTTGTAGTAAATTTTTCTGAAATCTATTTTCAACTCCTTTCTAAAGATGTCTAAATTATTCATTTTTCTAATCTGCTTTGTTTTGCCTTATTTATGGCCATACAAAGCAATTAGAAGTCACTTCTAAAAAAAATAATATTAAAATTTTTTGATTTTTTTTTTTTTTACCTCTTTCTTTATTATTTATTTTTCTAAAATAAAATTTTTAAATATTCTCATTTGAGCTTTTCTATAATATAACCATTCCTTTTTTCTTTCACCTAATGGTCATATTATTACATGACATCCACCCCCCCTAAACTTGTGCATCCTCCGGTGTCGTATGTTGTGAAGTCTTGCTTGAGAATGCTCCGAGCACCTCACTGTAGATGATAAAAAAGAAATATGTAATAATAACTAGTCATAATTTTTCTAATCAATCTCTAAATAGTCCTTATTCAATCCTTAACTAAATAATAGTCAATCTTAGTCAAATCCTAGCAAATCCTAAAACAAATCCTAATCAAAGCCTAGCAAATCTTAATAAATCTTAAAACAACTGTAACCAAACCCTGGTCAAACCTTAATAAATCCTAAAATAAACCCTAAAGAAACTCTAAAAAAATCCTAGTCAATCCTAATCAAATCCTAATAAATCCTAAAACAAACCCTAGTCAATCTTGATCAAATATTAACAAATTCTAAAACAATCCTATTCAACCTTGGTCAAATCTTAATAAATCCTAAAATATTCTCTGGTCAAATCCTAATCAAATCCTAAAACAAATCCTAGTCAACCTTGGTCAAATTCTAGCAATTCCTAAAATAAACTCTAATTAAATCATAATCAACTTTGGTCAAACCTTAGTAAATCCTAAAATAAATCTTAATCAATCTTGGTCAAATCCTAGCAAATCCTAAAATAAATCCTAATCAATCGTGGTCAAACCCTAACAAATCTTAAAACAAACTTTAACTAAATCTTAGTCAACTTTGGTCAAATCCTAGCAAATCCTGAAACAAATCCTAATTAAATCCTATTCTTAATCCTAACCAAACCCTAACCAAGCCCTAAACCCTGAATTCTAAACCAAATCCTAACCAAATCGTAAACCAAATTCTAACCAATTCAAATTAATCCTAGAAAAAATTAGAACCTCAATATCTGTCAATTAGACTATTGATCTTACTTAAAAATTTGTACACCTTTTAATCTCTTAGTCAACAACAAGCACAACAAATTTGAAGGAAATCGAATTTACCAAATAGAAAAAAAACCCTAAAAACTCTTCGGGTATTGGCCGGCCTCCTTTTCCAACCTTAATGCTAATCTTCTAATGCTAATTTCTCCCTTCTCCACTATTCAATCAGTCTCAAATCTCTCATATGTGTAGAAAAATAAGTCTACTATCCACACATACAAATTTCACTCCAATCTAATTAGCAAATGGCTCAAGATATCAAAAACCCCAACTTACCTTCAAAGCTTAATTCCCGAGACCTTGACGTAGTTAAACCTCAATTACATACAATTAAACTATTAGATTCAGCTCAAATTTACAACATTTTACAAACACTATTGTATACACCAACTTACAAAATATCATCTATAGATCTAATACCAATCTCACAAAATGCTCAAAAATATAAACCCCAATATATTTCACAAAATCAGAGTCACAAAAAAATACGCCTAATTTTACAAAGCCATTACAAAGTCATTACCAACTTAAATCACTTCCAACTAATTTTTAAAGAAAGATCCTCTTGCCTACTCTTTAATCTTATCTTTTGATTTGCAAAAAAACTCTCGACGTATTATAGGCATGCATTTTTGTACCTCAGGGTTAGATTCCAACCCTGGCTCATAACCGGTCCTCTCCGGGTATCTATTTTGAGATTTTTGTAGTAAATTTTTCTATAACCTTTTCTTAATTTATTACTATATATACCTATATTATTTTATTTTCTAATCTTTTTTTTTTTGTCTTATTTATGGCCCTATAAAATAAATAGAAGCTCAATTGTAAAAAGGGCAAGAATAACACCCATTAGTTTTACTCTTTTTTTACTATTGTCTATTTTTCTAAGATAATTTGCAACAATATTTTGAAATAAGATCTTCTATAATATATTATTTCCACACTCTTTCACCTAATAGTCACGTTACATCACGACATCCACCTCTCGTGAACCTGTGCATCCTCCGGCATGTCCCAAGTTAGTTATTGTATTGATGTAAAATGTTCTTCATCTTGGTCAAATTCTCGTTCTTCAATTTGCTCTTCTTCTTCCATCTCAACACCTCTTAATGGATTTTATTCTTCATTAAAACTAATTTCTTCACCTCTTTATTTAAATAACTTGATTCGCTTTTCTACTATAGGTATCTTCAATTCTGTACCATCAAGTTCTCGTAATAAATATGTTCCATTGTGATATACTTGTTTGACAACATAATGCCCAAATCAATGCTTAGAAATTTTTTATAATGTATTATGTTGGTTATCCAAACTATTGTCATAGACTAATACCCAATCACCTTCTTCTATCTTCTTAGGCCGTAGTCGATGCGTTTTATCAAATCTTTCTTTATTTCTTTCCCTTGCTTCTTTCAACCTTCCTATTGCCACTTCAATGTCTTCAGGTCTTCTTTCCAATTGTTGAACCCTTAATACTAAAAGCTTCTCTCTATTAAGATCATCCTTCCAAGGTAATATTTTCCATATAGGCATTATTTCTTCTATTGGCATAATTGGCTTTTGTCCATACATTAATTCAGAAGGCATATAACCAGTCACTGTGCTATGAGTTGTACGATGTGCCCATAATGCAAATGGTAGTAGCCTTGGCCATTGATGTATTTTGCCATTGCATGCTTTTAGTAATGCCTTCACAATAGGTGAATGTCCATGCTCATTCTTCTCATTATCTTTTGGATTATATGTTGTTGTCAAAGAAAGTTTGATTTTCATTCTATCAAAGAGTTCTCTTGCTTCTTTTGCATCTAATTCACGTCTATCTGCCGTGATTTTTTTAATACAACCATAGCGACAAATAATGTCTTTCAAAAGAAATCAATATACACTTTCATTATTCTTTGTTCTTAATACTCGTCCTTCAACCATATTTGATAAATCTTCACGTGCGAGTACCAAATATTTCATTTGTCCAAGTCCTATAAGCATTGCCACTAAATCCACTACCCACTTATAATGTAATGCTAGACAATAAGTTGGATGTAATTCATCTCGATATCAAATGCTAGAATAAAATTGACAAATTTCACATGATCTTATAAAATCAACAACATCTTTATATATGTCAAGGACATACTTATCAAAATCTTCTGGAACATTTTAGAAGGTTCTTAGAATTCTTTAGAACCTCCCAGAACCTTCTAGCATCTTCCAAGTAGATAGAAGTTGCTTGAGAAGCTTCCTAGTTGGTGGAAGTTGCTTGAGAAGCTTTCTAGTTGGTAGAAGTTTCTTGAAAAGCTTCATTGCTAGTAGAAGTTGCTTGAGAAGCTCCCTAGTTGGTAGAAGTTTCTTGAAAAGCTTCATAGCTGGTGGAAATTGCTTGAGAAGCTTCCTAGATAGGAATATACATTGGAGTCGAGGCTAAAAAATTCTGCAGTCTCGACAATATATCTCTTGGAGCTCTAGCTCACTTCTCTGGTGTTATTTTTTGTATTCATCTAATTAATCTAGTTCTTGCGAGTTCTTTTTGAACTTCTTGTTTAGACTTCTAGTCTATATTTTGCGTCTATGACAATTCTTGCTAGTTCTTCTTGAACTTCTTGTTTAGACTTCTAGTCTATATTCTGCGTTCATGACAATTTGTCGAGACTGCCCTTCTATCAATATTGGAGCTTAGTTCTTTGAGGCAGAGAGTGAACTACCCTTCTTCTTGGAGATACTTGAGCATTCTAAAAGTTGCGTATTATCCTCCCTTGGACCGATATTGATTCCTTCTTCTTTACTTAACATGGCTAATAAAAAAGATGTTAACATGGTAGAATCTTTGGAGTCAAAGTTAAATGTGATCATCAATGCTCTCAATACTCTAGCGGTTAGAAATATTGAAATTGAAAGAAATTTTACTAAGCTCTCTGGAGCTACAAGAGTGGAAGTGGCTCAGACTACAATACAACCACCTCTAGCTAGTGAAGTATTGCCATGTACATTTCAATGTGAGAACTTGATTACACCGCAAAATAAAGAGCTTCGAGTCAGTCTTCTAGAGAAGTTTGACGGTACTTGATCAAAATTTCGTGGTTTTGTAAGCCAAGTTCAATTGGTAATATTCTTCCAATCAGAATACAATTCAATCAAGCAGTCACGAGTTGGATTAGTGAGGACATTGCTATCTGGACAAGCTTTGTTTTGATTTGCCTCCTTATTTGAGAAAAGATCTTCTATCTTAAGTAATTTTGAGACCTTTCTAGAAGCATTCAAGGAGGCATTTGGAGAGCATGATAAGACTCGGTGGACAACCACCAAGATTCGTTCTCTACATCAAGGATCACGCTTTACATCTGTTTACGCATTGAACTTCAGACAACTTGCTTGTGATATCAACTAGGGAGAAGAAGCACTGGTAAGTCAATTTTATTGGAGACTCAAAGATATTGTGAAGGATATATTGCTATTTCTATCTGATCCTCAAACACTCAACAAAACAATCAGCCAAGCGATGAAGTGTGACAATCGGCTTTTTCAACGATATCAAGATTATTATTCCAGAGCTACATGGTATCCATGAGGAAACCAATTCTACTCCACTATTCCTATCAAGAGTGTAGAAGCTCAATCTGAAATAGAAGATATGCAAATGAATACGATACATTTCAAGCCCCTCACAATTGAAGAAAAGAAGCAACAATTTGAACAAAACTTGTGCTTATATTGTAGAGAGGGAGGCCATAAAGCCAAAAATTGTCCTAAAAAACAAACGCCTCAAACAACAAGACTTAGGAACTCAAGCATGCAGAAAAACAAGGATGCCCAATCACAATAGGGACCGTGTAGCTGGACATCTCAACACCCCAAATTAATCAAGGTCCCTTTCTCTTAGCTCAACCTTCTCATTACTTTACGGTGTCGTGGTAGAGAAAATCTGCCTCAAGAAAGCGCTGGGCTTCTGGCTGCCACTAATTATTTAAGCAAATTCTAAGTATAATAAAAACCCCCAAGTTTATATAAAAGAGATCTCCATAGGGCTATTACACCCAATACATAAGTCTAATTTCCTCAAACCACTCAAAACATAACAAAATACTCTAAACCCTCATTCCCTCGTAGGAAGGGAATTTTTTTGAAACTTCAATAACCCATAATTTTTAATCCAATTGTCCAAATCTATTCCAAATTTACATGAAGTACTGATATATTCTTCACAACTACCACCATAAATTTCAACCGTTGATTCATTATCGATCTTTAGATATCGCCAAAATCCTAGCAGTAGCTTTAAACCCTTGTTTACAAACACCCGTGTACTAAATTCTTTATATCTCACAATTTAAAAGTCCAAATACTATGAAACTTTGATGTATAGCTTTTTAGCATAATAATACATCTTCTTAGAAAGTTTGAGATAAAAATTCATCCAAAAACTTAAGATATGGCAAACCCCATCACTATCAACAAAATGGCCTACTTACTGCCTTGGAATTCAATCTACTGTCTTTGACTCCCAATAACTCCTTCTTCAAAACTCCAAATGTAGTAATTTTTCTACATCAAGTGTAGAGCTTAAAATCCCCTCTCTAGCCGCACCTTTCGATCTCCAAAAGCTTTCATACAACTCCTCCAATCCTCAAAAGAGTGACAGTATGTCTCATATTGACACCTTATCTTCAAATGGCTATAACTTCTTTACCCTAATTCCAAATCCTCTAATTTTTGTACACAAATTGTACCCAAAATCCTAAACTTTACAACCCTAGTCTTTGTTTTTCTAATGGCCTCCTTGAAGTTGCCGAAACCCTTGTTAAGGTTGCGGGCAGCCTCCTCAAAGCCCATTGGGCATGGTATTCAACCAATAGGGATGAAGTTTCCCATTCCTTGCCTTCATCCGACCATGCCTTTATTTCATCCCTTTCAATTAGCCTCCTACTAGCTTATATTTTCATCCTTAAGATCCCACCTTCTCTCAAGGCTTCATACTAATCATTTAGATCTTATAATTCTTAAATACCATAATCAAAACAAATAAAAATAAAATAAAGTTTCTTCCATCAATTCCTTTAATTTATTTTACTAACCATTCTAACACATATCTAAATTTATAAAAATATTATGATTTTTGAGTGGATTTTACATACTGTAAGTAATTTTAGTACGACAACGGTACCTTTATTTTTTGGTATTCAAAAATTGCAAACCGATGCTCTACTAGACTCAGGAGCATCTGCTTGCTTTTTAGATGAAGAATTTGCCAAGCTTCACAAATTTCCTCTTGTAAAGAAACCAAAGCCTATCTATGTAGAAGTCATAGATGATCGATCTTTGTCTTCTGGCGATGTTACTCATAAAACTAAACCATTGAAGGTACATCTTGAAAATCATGAAAGTAGCATTGTGTTTAATATTATTAAGATCCCTTCATGTCCAGTCATTTTGGGACTATCCTGGCTTGATAAATATAATCTATTGATAGATTAGAGGTTGCAAAAAGTGACATTTCCAACAAAATCCTTAATGGTGGAACTTGCCAAGATAATGTCTAAAAACAAATCTTTATTCATAGGTGCAAGGGCCTTCATGAAGGAAGCCAAGCATAATATACTTCTTATCATCTTCGCAATGCTAGCTCGAGAAGATGCAACTCTGACTTTGATTATTTTGAAGCAATATGAAGAATTCAAGGATGTCTTTGAAAAAAAGAATGCTGACATTCTACTAAAGCATCGACCATATGATTGTGTTATAGATCTCCAAGAGCAAGCACAACCACCATTTGGCCTAATCTACAATTTATCACAAGACAAACTCTCAACATTGAAGGATTACATTGAAGAGAATCTTGCAAAGAACTTCATTCGGCATTCTAAATCTCCAGCAGAATATACCTATTCTCTTTGTAAAAAAAAAAGATGGCTCATTACGAAGCAAATTATTAGGGATATATACTTTAAAAGTTCATAGAACCTTTTAGAATATTCTAGAGATTACTTAATTAGTGGAAGTAGCTCAAGAAGCTTTGTAGTTAGTGGAAGGAGCTCGAGAAGCTTCTAAGTTCGTAGAAGAAGCTTAAAAAGCTTACAAGTTCATAGAAGCTACTTGAGAAGTTTCTTAATTTGATAGAAGCCATTCAAGAAGCTTCCTAGATAAGAATATGTATTAGAATCAAGGCTGAAGAGTTTTTCAATTTTGACAAAATATTTCTTCGAGTTTTAGCTCATCTTTCTTGGTATTATTTAAGTGCTCATCTAAATTCAAGTCTTTGTCAATTTCTTTTTAAAACTTCTTTCTACTTCAAATTTCTTATTTTGTATTTTTGTGTCTTTGATAATTTGTCAAAATTGACCTCATCTTAAATATCAAAGTTAAATCTTTTTTAATAGAGAATATATTATCCTTCTTCTTTAAGGTATATTAGTACTTTAGAGGTTACAAATTATCTTTTTTTAAATTGACATTTCTTTCATCACAATATCAGAGGTTATTCTTCTTATGAGAGAGTGGATTACTCTTATCTTTAAAGGTCTTAAGGCATCTTAGAGGTTTTGGATTACATTCTTCTAAACTAATATTATTTTTTTATAGATTTATTTTTTATTTTTTGTTTTTCTTTTAGAATGGTTGGAAGTCAAGACATTAGTATGACCAAATCTTTAGAGCCTAAATTAAACATCATTATAAGTGCTCTTACTACTTTATCTATTAGAATTGTATAGATTAAAGGATTGTTATAAAACTTCATAACAAAGCAACATCTAGAGTACCGCAACCTAAATTACATCCACCTCTAACTTAAGAATATACTACTACCTATATTGTATCAAGGAAATTCACCTATTCAACAATATAAAGAGCCTCAAGTTAATCTTCTGAAAAAATATAATAGTACATATTCAACATTTCAATGATTTATCAACCAAATTTTATTGATAATGGTTCTACAACTTGATACTTATCCGACAAAAGAATCATAGATTGGATTAGTTAACACCTTGCTTATGGAGCAAGTAATACTATCATTTCCTCTCTTATTTGAAAAGAAATCATCAATTTTAAGTAACTTTGAACCTTTTATAGAAACATTTGTAAAAGCATTTGAAAAATGAGGTTATATTGTAATATATTTATGTAGTGAAAAACATAAATAATAATGATTTCTACTTAATATTGAATTATCTTAATATAATAGAAACTCAAGATATTAAAGAAAGGTTTTATAAATGTTTCTTAAATTATTTTCTTATCTAAATAGCTAATAGATAAAAGTTATTAATTTTTCCTTCTAAATTGTAGAAACTCTTTCATTACTTTTAAAAAGCCAAAAATTGATAAAAATAGGATAGAAGAGATAAATAATTGATATAGTTGATACTAAGATTAAATTGAGAGTAGGATCAAGCTTAAAAATCCTTAGGATAGATAAGATTGATACCTAGGGGTCGATTATGTATGGAACAAGGTTATAATTAGACTTTTAACTATAAAAGCTGTCACCAAGGATAAGATATAAGATCATTTGGAGATTGGCAATTAGAGTTAAAGAGCTAGCTTGAAGCTTGTTTCAAAGGCATTAGATTTGTTTCTATAGAATTTAGAAGGACTTAACAATCATTATCTAAAATCAAGGTTTGTATTGAGAATTAGATTTTTATGCAATAAATTTAGGACTAGTATTCTTGGTTATTTTGTACTATTGGTATAACATTTAGGCTTAAAAATTTGATAGTGTGTGGATGATTGAATGTGCTAAGATTGAAAAAAAAAATTGTGACAATCTAATGGTGCAATTAGAATTTATTCAATCTTTAATATAGAGAGATACTAGAAGTTGGCAATTTAAGATTGTTTAGGATTTTTACAATATCTAAAGATCTATTAATCAAATCAAGGTAAAAATTGGTATAATATTAGAAGACTTGAAGATTAAGCTATACACCAATTTTAAACTAAATTCAATTGTTAGAGACAGAGAAATTACTGCTGGGATACTTGTATCAACTTTCAAGTTGGCAACTAAGTAACATTAGTGTGGATTTTGATTGATTTTCCACAATTTGTAGGTTGCATTGGGCTGAAACTTTTTCAGCATATAGAAGACTTATATTTTTATTTGTATATAAAATTTCACACTAATTTGACAATCAAATTAAAAATTATAGCTTATTAAAGTTCATTGATTAAAACTAGGACTTGCAAAGAAAAAACTTAGTTGCTTAATTGTAACAAGTAACAAAACAATTGGATTTTATATATGGTTGAAGTTATCAAAAAGAGTATTTTTAAGTACTTTGTATTGACTTCAATTGGAGAAGGAGAAATTGGTATTTAGCTTGATCTCTAAGTTGAAGATGGAGAAATTGCTACTCGAACATCTATATCAACTTTAAGTTGGCGGCCAAGTGACATTAGTGTGGTTTGTAGATGTTTTCTTCACAATTTGTAAGTTGGATTGGATTGAAAGTTTTATAAAAATATAGAAGACTTATAATGGCATTTGTATGAAAAATAGAAGTAGATAAAAATAGATTAATTTGATAATATCTTATAGAGAAGCTTCCTAAAAGCTTCATAAATGCGGTTTCATTTTTATTCATGTCTATAGGTGATTGATAGGTTAGAAATTTAGCCAACAAATTAGCCTTATATCATATATATTGGTAGCTTATAGAATAAGCTAATTATATGGCACACATATAAGAAATTTAATTAATAAGTTTGACATGTATCTTGCAAATTAGACACATATAGGAGGTCTTATAGAATGTCGCTACATAGTTCTTAGATAGATAGTATATATAGAAACAAGAATGAAGCCTTCTTCACTCTTGTCAATGCTTTTTTTATTCCTAGTCTTATTTTAAGAGTCTCTACTCTTCTTATCTTTGATAATAGCCATTTTAGTTTAATATTATATCATCTTTGAATGATTTTTTATTCCTTTTGAAAGATACATAACTATTTGAATACTTTGGTTGTTTCTGTTTCATATCCTGATAATTTGACAAGAATGATAATTTATTATTCTTCTTTTGTATTTTAAAAGTGAATAAATTATCCCACTTCTATTTTTTGTGGTTGAAGGTTGTAAACTACTTACTTATAAAACTAACATTCCTTACTTTTTAATCTTGATTTTTTCCTTAAAAAAAATGAATTATTCTTGTTTATAAAAAAAATTATTTGATATTAGAGGTTGCAAATTATCCTCTTCTAGTTTAAATTGTGGATTTATTAAATTATCAAAGATTGAAGAAAAAATTGTAGATGCTCTACTTAGTAGCAAAGAGAGTAGATTTACAACTATTATAGATCTTTAAGAGCTTGTCAACACTTTTAAGATAGAAATTTCACACATCACTAATGTCAACCATAGAAGCACTATTTCTATGTTTGTGGAAGAAGTCCAAAGTTTATGTTAAAAAGTTGCATAATTGAGGGAAGCAATTGATTGACCTTACAATTAAATCCAATAATTATTAATTATCATCTAAAGATGCCACCTATAAAACTATTTTTTAAAATTTATCAATTATATAATATAATAGCATAGTAATATTCAATATAATTAGATCTCCTTCTAATTTAATTATTTTAGAATTATTGTGATTTAAAAAATATAATCTTTAAATAGATTAGATTTCTTATAATCTTGATTTATTTTTTTAATTTAATTCTAAAAAAATTTAGTTAAGTAGAAATACATAAATCTAGTACATTGATATATTTTTTGATAGATGTAAAAGCTTTTATATATGTGGCAAAAAAAAGATCATCTTTTGCTATATATACTGCATCCATTTTTTATACTAAAAAAACTACAAGTGGTATTCCTAGCCAATATCAAGATTTTTAAGATATTTTTGAAAACTAATACAAATATTCTTCTAAAACATCGACGTTATGATTGTTCAATCAATCTTTAAATAATAGTTCAACCATCATTAGGACCAATCTATAATTTATTGGAGAATGAGTTGGCTATAATAAAATAATATATTGATGAAAACTTAGTTAAAAACTTCATATGCCATTTAAAATCTCTAGCAGAAGCTCATATCTTATTTGTGAAGAAAAAAGATGGATTGCTACAGATGTGGACAGATTATCAAAGACTTAACAAGATTATTATTGTTATATGGCGTAATCTTCTATTTGGGAATATATTAGATACCTAATTGTGAAAAATTTACCTTTAATTTATTAGCAAGATTTCAATAAGTGATTTGTCCTTAATAAAAAAGATAAATAATATAAAGATATTATTAAAAAAATTATACTAACAAAACCCCTCTTGTATTCAAATAGGTTTGTATATAAAATCTTGACTCCTAAAAAATTCCTTTAGGTTGTATAAAAGGCTCAAATTATAATAATATCTTTTAATAGTTTATTCAGCCACAAAGATTTATTTCTTTTCAAACTTTAGAGTTTAATAACTCTTGATCCAGCAATTTAGTTTCTATAAAATTTTCTTCAAAGTGAAGGTAATACTCTTAAGCTTCACTATAAAAAAAAAATCAACTATAGATTTACTTCCTAGTAGGTGCTTAAAATCCTAATTCAGAGACATCTAAGTACTATTTTCTTCATATCTCACAAATCCAAAATCCTAATACTACAAAACTTTTGCACATAGTCTTGTGATATAAATATATATACTTCTAAAAATTTTGAGCCAAAAATTATCAAATTTCCTAAGATATAGTTCAAAACATAACCACTAGTTAAATAGGGTCACTTATTGCCCTTAGCTTACAAGTATTGACTTCAACTCCCAACATCTCCTTCATCCCAACTTGGATTTCATCAAGCCATATGCAAAAAGTGTAGCCAAAATAGTGTTATTTCTAATCTTAATTGCTAATCCTCTATTATTTTTTATACGTACAAGTTATGTTCAAAAGTGTGACAATAGATACAATTTCAATACTTTAACTTTGAGAGCCTATATCTCTTTAATAAAAAGTCCAAATCACACAAAAATTTTACAAAAATCATAGCCACAAATCCAAACTTGCTAATCCTAGCCTTTGAAGTTCAAATCCTCTTAAAAAAATAAACTCTAATTCCTAATAAGTCCTCAAGCAACCTTCTTAAAGCCCATTGGATATGACTTTTGGCCAATAGGAATAGAAACTTCTATCATCCATCTCCATTCATTCATATGGATTGCCTAACTATTCGTTTTTATATTAAAAATTTCTTTCTAATCTTTTTTAGTAAGATTTATATAATATGTGTTTTAAATATCAAATTAAAGAAGTAGATAAGATCTCAAGGATCACCAATGTTTAATAAAGGTGACTTAAGATATATAAAAGTTACTATTAATATAAAATCAACCTCAAAAGTCACTATCAAAAGAAAATAAGATTGTATAAACCTCAATAATAGCTATTTTGAATAAATTCTTTTTAAATTAACAATCTAATTATATTTTGTAATCTATAAAAGTCTACTAATATGACTTTTTATTTGATTGTATAATAAATTATATATTAAATATATATATATATATATATATATATATATTTATATTTATATAATATTTTTACATAGTAATCAAATCATAATATGACACCGTTGTTGTGTGGCATGATCTACTATCTGAAAATACATTGGATACCTGCTTGTAGAGAATTTTTTTACAACTTATTAGCAAAACTCTAATAAGTGATTTGTCATGAATAAAAATGATGAATAATACAGAAATATTACAAAAAAAATTATGTTGATAAAACCTCTTATTCTTAAGTAGGTTTGTATATAAAGTCTCAAATTGCAATAAAATCTTTTATTAGCTTATTCACCTGCAAGGATTTATTTCTTCTTGAAATTTAGATTTTAATAATTCTTGATTTAGCTATTTAGTTTCTATAAGATTTTCTTCAAAGTATACATAGTATTCTTAAGCTTCACCACAAAAAAAAATCAGCTATAGAATTATTTTCAATTGTTTAATATTTTAAAAATCCTAATAGATACTTAAAATCCTAGTTTAGAGACACTTAAGTACTACTTTCTTTATATCTCACAAATACAAAATCTTAATACTATAAAATTTTTGCACATAATCTTGTAATATAAATATATATACTTTTAAAAATTTTGAGCCAAAAATTATCAAATTGCCTAAGATATAGCTCATAATATGATCACTAGTTAAATAGGGTCACTTACTGCCCTTAACTTATAAGTACTAACTTCAACTCCCAACATCTCCTTCATCCTAGCTTGGATTTCATCAAGCTTTGTATAAAAAATATAGCCAAAAAAGTGCTCTTTTCAATTCTAATTTTCAATCTTTTATTATTTTATGTATAAGCAAGTTATGCTCAAAAAAGTGACAATAGATACAATTTCAACACTTTAACTTTGAGTGCCAATATCTCCTTCATAAAAAGTCCAAATTATACAAAAAATTTACCAAAACCATAGCCAAAAATCCAAAATTATTGATTCTAACCTTTGATATTCAAATCCTATTAAAAAAATCCTAATCCCTAAAAAGCCCTCAAGCAGCCTCTTTGAAATCCATTGGATATGATTTTTAACTAATAGGAATAGAAACTTCTATCATCCATCTCCATTCATCCACATAGATGGCCTAACTATTCCATTTTACATTAAAAATTCTTTTGTAATCCTTTTTCTAGTAAGATTTACATAATATGTGTTCTAAATATCAAATAAAAGAAGTAAGCAAGATCTCAAGATCACCAATGTTTAACAAAGATAATTTAAGATATACAAAAGCTATTATCAATAAAAAATCAACCTCAAACTTATTATCAAAAAAGAAATAAGGTTGTATAAATCTCAATAATAATCTTTTTAATGGATCTCTTTTAAACTAAAAACCTAACTATATTTTTTAACTAATAAAAATCCAATGATATGGCTATCATTTAGTTGTGTAGTAAATTATACATTAAATATATATGTACAATTGTGAGGATAAAATTCACTCCTCAATCCAAATTATAAGGTGGCCTCAATTAAAAGTTACTTATAAATTGTGGTATGAAGTATAAGGAGCAATAAACAACAATGAAGGAGAAGAACAATACAAAACAAGTGAAATATGTGCAATTAAGTAATTGCACACTATAAAACTAGTCATAGTTGTTTACCAGATCTTCATCTAATAAAAAATAAAATTAAAAAATAAAAACTATATTTTTAAGTAGGTAATTTTTTTATCTTTTTAATAATATGAAAAACATGTAAATCCAAGTTACTATGAATAAGTTATGATAATTCAAAGATAGAAGGTAAATAATGAAAAAATTAAGTAAAAATTTTTTATCTCAAGAATAACTTGCTTAAAAGATCATGAATTTGAAACTCACTAAGGCTCACAAGTAGTGTATATGGGTGTCTTAGAGAAGCCACAAGGCCTTAGTCTTATCTTCCTACCTACATCCAAGGTGCCACAACCCATATGGGACTTGTGCACCTCCCTTCCTATAAGGACTATACTAGCTATTGGTCCTCCTATTTTATACTAGTAGAACTAATAATTTTATATTTTTAAATTCACTATGGTATTCAAAAACACCCTATTAGTGTAGGAACCTTGTATGGCCTTCAAATCTTGCTCCATTTCTTTATAATGGCTCTCAAAGTGGTAAAACTCATTTTTACCAAAGTCTTCAAAATTGCTCTAAATTTTTTTAATAAATTCTAAATAAATTCTAAATAAATTCTAAAAATCTCTATAATATTTATAAGATAATAATTTCAATTTAAGATTATTTTATTCTATCTTGGAAAATTTTTATAACAATAAAATCAATAAAAATCAACTCAAAATTCTATTTTCTACAAAAATATTTAAAAAGACATGAGATTTCTTTCTCATGCTTCTTCTATCTACTAAATAATATTTATAGGTTTTTAATGAATAATACATATAGATAGAAGGCTAATATAGACATTGGTTTCAATAACTAATTTTTAATATTTAATAATAAATAAAAATACTAAATCAATAAAAATAATTACTTCCAAGACTTACTAAGATTTTATTTTTATAATTTTTCTTCTAATAAGACTTTTATGTTTATAAATACTTCTAAACTCTAATAAATATTTAAATAGTCAAAAAGACTTTTTTATCATAGTATTTGTATAATTAAATAATTTAAGACTATATTTTTAACCAATCCACTAATTAAGATCCATTGATGGAACTCACATATGGTGACCATCTGGAATTATTTGTAAGAATAGAAAGAATCCAACTCTTAACTTTAACATAGTCTATAAAAAAAATGATAGAAGTATTATAACTTAGATATTATAATCTATCAAAAGAAGTAGAATTAAGAAAAGAAAAAATTATTAAGACTTTGACTTAGAATAGAAAGACAATTCGTTGTTTCCAACTTGACATGGTTTTTACATATAGCAATGTCTTGCTTTGTTACTAACTCAATACCTATATTTTATTAACATTGGACTTAAAATTACTATCTAAATAATAAGGTATATTGGTATTTTAACCAATATTCACATTTTGTATTCTTTAAAATGACTTCCATTAGTTTATATAGAAAAGTCTTTCCCATCTAATGTTTTATGTTTGATTGAGTTATTATCAAAGACTTCTTTGATAATATATGGTCTTATCTAAAGTACATCAAACTTAGCTGAAAAGTCTAGTTTTCTAGCATCTTGAACTATCACCCATATTCATGGAATAATTAGACATCTTTTTATTTTTTTATTAAAGATCTCCTTCCTTTTTCTTTGAAAAGTTTCTATGTGTTGGGCTGCAAATCTTTGATTCTTGCTTAATTTTTCTAAATATTCTAATCATTTTTTTAAAGATTCAAAAGTATCCAATCTTTCATCAATGACAATACATAAGGATGGAACTTCAAATTCTATAGGCAAAATGGCTTCTATTCCATACACCAAAGAAAAAAGTGTAGCTTGTGTAGAAACTTTGTAAGTAGTTTGATAAGCCCAAAGAACTGAAGTAAGCTTAAGATCCTAATCACATTTAGAATCCATCAAAGTTTTTTTCAATATGCAAACTAGAGTTTGATTGACTCTTTCTGTAAGACTATTTGTTTGAGGGTAATAAAGACTTGTCTTCCTCTCGTTGATGGTAAATAATGTAGTCATTTCTTTAATGGTCTCAATTAAAAAATAAAAACCATTGTCAGTCATAAAGATTTTTGAACAACCAAAGCTGGCTAAAATATTTTCATACAAAAATATGGCAATTTGTTTAGCATCAACTTTCTTGACAGTTTTTGCTTTTGCTCACTTGGTCAAATATTCCGTAGCTATAATCATATATTGTATTTGTCATAAAGATATAGAATAAATAGATCCAATATAATCTATACTCTATTTTTCAAATGGAACAAGTGGAAGTGAAGGATTTAAAGGCATTGCAAGATTTAAATCATTACGTATATATCTTTAGCAAGCATCACAAGCTCTTACAAATGATTTTGAATTAGTAAATAAAATAGGCCAAAAATAGCCTATTTTAAAAATCTTTTGAATTGTTAATCAACGAGAGAAGTATCTACTACAAGCACTTGAGTGACAAGCTTCTAATACAAGTGGTGCTTTGTCATAAGTAAGACAATGTTTTAAAATCCATCATTTCCTTGACAATATAATTTCTTGGCTATATAGGTAAAATGAGTATTATTTCTACTAATCTTTTGTCATTTATTTTTGTGATAAGGTATTGGATAATTTTGTACTCAAAAATTTGGCAATATGTTCATACCAAGTGGATGTTAACATAACATGGAATAAATGGGCATCAAAAAGTTCATCATCTATATCATAGATCCTTATAGGTGTAGATAATTGTGAAAGATGATCAATTTGTTTATATTCTTTTCCTAGTTTGTATTGTATTATATAATCAAATTTTGCTAAAAATAATATCCATCTTGCTAATCTATCATTTAAATCTGGTTTGTTTATAATGTATATAAGAGCCATGTGGTCTATAAAGAAGATGACTTTGTTCATTAAAAGATAGTGCTAAAACTTTTTGACACTAAAAACCATAGCTAAGCATTCTCGTTCTGTGGTTGTATAATTTCGTTTAGTACTTGTCAATTGTTTACTAGCAAAGGCAATAAGATGGATCATACCTTTATCATCTAGTTGACATAAGACACTATCTATTGCAAATTTAGAGGTATTATAATAGACATAGAAAGATTGATCCCAATTTACCAGTAATAGATAAGGATAAGATAGTAATTTGGCTTTAATTGTATCAAAATCAACTTGGCATTTGTAAGTCCATTCAAATTTGGTGGATTTTTTCAATAAATTTGTCAATGGTAAGACATGAGTAGAATATGATTTAATCAAGTTGCGATACCAATCCATGTGCCTCAAAATCTTTTGAATATCCTTTATACTTGTTGGAACTGGTAGATTTGTAATAATTCCTATTTTTTCAGGATCAGGTTCTTTTCTTTTTTTTGAAATGACATAATCTAATAAAACTCTTTTTTAACTACTAAATAAACTTTTTCTAAATTAAAAAAAATTCCTACTTTTCTACAACATTGGAAGCACAATTAAAGACTTTCAAAGTAATCATCCTTTGATAATTGACAACTAAAATCATCAATAAAAACTGACATGGTTTTTTCAAGAAGGTCTAAAAATGCATAGATCATGACTCTTTGAAAAGCTGAAGGAGCATTGTATAATTCAAAAGGCATCACTATATATACAAAGGTTCCCTAAGGTGATGTAAATGTAGTGTTGTGCCAATTTTTAGGAACTATTGATATTTAATTATAACCAAAGTAGTCATTCATAAAAATATATAAGTCATGCCCTACTATATCATCTATTATAGAAGTAATAAAAGATAATTAAAAATGATCTTTTTGAGTATATTTGTTCAAA
The DNA here is from genome assembly GCA_036785485.1 of Physcomitrellopsis africana. Lineage (NCBI taxonomy): Eukaryota > Viridiplantae > Streptophyta > Bryopsida > Funariales > Funariaceae > Physcomitrellopsis > Physcomitrellopsis africana. The sequence goes on along the minus strand of JAWRVF010000410.1, from coordinate 16,496 downwards.
TCTTGATAGTCTATATAAACCTTGAGCTTATTTCCTCCCTTCTTCTTTACTAAGACAATATAAGACAATCAATTTGTAATTTCTATAGGCCTTATAAATCCTTCTTGAAGAAGCCTTTCTAACTCTGCCTTCACAATAAGTTGCATCCTAGCATTGAGTCCTCTATATTTTTATCTAACAGGTGTGGTATTTAAAAGAAGTGGGATAGTATATTGAAAAATGCTAGGAAGAATATCTTTTAAATCTTTATAAGACCAAGCAAATATATCACAATATTCTATTATCAAAGATTTATATTTTTCTAATTCTTTTTCATCTAATTGGAATCCAAATTTGATATATCAGAATTCTTCTTCATCATAGTTAATTAGAATTTTTATCCAATCTTGTTTTGTTACATATATTGGGTTGGTAGATCTATAATACCAATCTTTAGATACTGGTGGATAAGTAAGTACTTCATGTCCAACTTCAATGCCTTAGGATATATTTCTAAATTGTTAAGGAAGAGGAATGATAGTTTCTTCTTTTATAATAGCATCAAGGTCTTCAATTTGGATTCCATCGATTTTTAAGCTAAAGGCTTCATTCATATAAATATCATCAACCAAAATTATAAGATTGGGGCAATCATCTTCAAGCTCCAATTAATCAATTATATCTATAAATTGGATGTGGATGTTTTCTTCTTCATAAGGATTTTCTTCTAACCATTTGGCAAAATTACCTTCATTTTCATAGTCATATAATCTAAGATCAATATATATTTATTGGTGCTATAGTTGATATTGAATTAGATTGGATAAAACTACTTTGCTTGGCTTTTTTAGATGTTGATGTTTTTTCTAATAGAACCAAGACTTGGAGTCTAAAGTGGCCAAATATTATGATTGTTATACAATTATCTAAAGATCCAAAAGTAAAATAAGGCTTACAAGCCCCCCAATTTGTTACTCCTTTATATTGCCTCAACCATCCTCTTCCTAACAAGAGAGGCTAACTATCCGCTTCTTCATATAAATATATTATATAAAATAATATCACATAATCTACACCTCTTGCTTATATATGGAGATCATGGATTTGACCTAGAAGTTGAGAAAGTCTTTGATCAACTAATCTGATCTTCATAACTATCTTGGAAGTGATTTATAATTCCAATTTGTTTATAGTAGATTCATATATAATATTGATGCTACTTCCATCATCTATAATGACTTTAGAAATTATTTTATCCACAATTTCTACATCTATCTCAATAGGTCCATATTCTCTATTGTCATTTCCTTCTTCTACGGTGATATTCTCTTCTAGATCATCAACTTCAATTTGAGCTATTCCTTCTATGTTCTTAATTTTTCTTCGTAATATTTCTCCTTTCTTAAGGTCTTTTTTGATATTTGGTTCTACTTGAATCAATTGTCCAAAAGAAATTTTGGCTCTAGCTCTACAAAGATCTTCCATATGTTGTATGATTTTACAGGATTGAAGATTCTATTAGTTGTTGGTTGTTTCAAAAAGGTGCTAAAAATCCAAGATCCTTCTTTACCTACAAATTAATATTCTTCGTCATCAGGTTCAATTATAGAAGAAGGTTGTTTGTCTTGTAATTCATTAGATACTTCTTGAGTAATTTTTGACAATTCCACAAATTTAGGTGATTCTTCTAAAGTATCTATAGATACCTCATCTTCTTCAAATTATACTAAGTTTATTGATTTTTTGGCATTCATACTTCTAATTACAACCAAAGAAGGTAAATATGCATTGTCCTTGAAAATCTCTTTGTTGTCTAGTTGTACCACATGGGATTGAAGAGATAGTAAATTTGTTGTAGAAGATACATCAAGTTGACCTAGTCTGTATTTAACATCTTGAGAAGTTTGTGGCTGTTGGTTTTGGTTTTGATTTTGGATATATTCTATAGATCCTTGCAATGTTCTATGATTGGTTTGAACTATTGTTGAAGGGTGATGATTTTGACCATTGCTTGAAGGGTCATAATACATATTTAATAGACTTTTTGTAAGAATAGGATCTGCAAATCTAATTCCTTGCGTATTTCTTCCAACTTGGTTACTATACTTCCTTAAAAAAGAATTTGAGGGAATAACTTAATTGGATCTTCTACAATAATTTGTAGAATGAGAACTTCTATAATTAGAATATACAGCTCTATTTTCAATCCAACATTGACCAACTCGATATGGCTTTCTACAAGTAGGATAAGATGTCATATTATTTCTTTGAATTGAAAGAAAATTAGTATCTACTTGTTTCAATTGATGAAGAGGCTTATAAGATTTAGATTGGTTTTTCTCCTAAATTATTGCTGTAGGAATTGTATACAAAATTGTGGCATATGGTTTAGTTTTTTATAATTTGTACCTCATAATCCAAAGGTGTGAATTTCCAATTCATGATATCTAGGCTCTATAGTTGGAATTTGATTTTTAACAAGGCAAGACATTTATTCACTAATGGCCTTCATAATATTTATCATCTCATTATACACGTCAAGGATAGTCCAAGTAATTTAAAAATTTTAATACGTGGATATCACAATAATCATATGGATTGGGTATAAGACAATTTGTAGGGAAATCTGCAATAATTAACTGTGCATCATGGGGATCATTACTTTCGACAAGTACAAGTTCAATACCAAAAAGAAGTCATACCGGCCATCAATCCGATTTCACTTCCCTAAAAAATATCTAAAAATTGAAGTGCCTATCACAAACACAACCAGATTTTCTTAACAAAAGAGGTAGATTGGAAAAATTCCTAGTATGTATATATGAATATTCTAATACTCAATTATACTACAAGGTGATAAAATGGTTAAGATGTTACCTGTAGGATAGCAAGTCCCACCATGCTCCTTCCTAAAAGTACCTAAAATTTCAAATGAAAAGAAGAGCTAAGGTTTGAAATCCACCAAGTTTCTCCAAGCCATGCTTTTTCTTTTTTTTTGTCTAAAATTTTAAATAAATTGAAGAACTAAAGTTTGAAACTTACGAAGAATAATCTTAGATTTGAAGTTGTACTCGAATTTCATTCTTTATGCTTTTGAAGTGACAACCAATCTAAAGAGAACCACCAAATAATACTACACAAATACTAAACTAACCAAATATTATTTAAAGTTAAAAGTAATAATATTACATAAAAAAATTAATAGATAAATAAAAATATATAAATCTTATATTAATATATAAAACTTATTATGTATGTAAAATAAAAAAAAGATAAATAATATTAAAAAAAAAGTAATAATAATCAGTAAATAAGAAAGATAAAGATAAAAAGCTAAATAAAAATAAAATAAAATAAGATAAAATAAAATATAAGTTAAAAATAAAATTAAAATATAAATTAATAGGATATTAAAATATTAATAAAATAATTATTCTAATTTAATGATATAATTTTTTATTTAATTATTACTATTATTTTTTATTTTTATTTTATGTTATTTTTAATTTTTATATTTTATTTTTATTTTTATTTTATTTATTTTTATTATTTATTTTTATTATTTATTTTTATTATAGTTTAATAAAATTAAGATAAGAATTAAAATATAAAAATCAAAAATATAACATAAAATCAACAATGTAAATGATTGAAGAGATAGAAATTACTAACCTCATTTGTATTCCACTTAAGGCAGAAACCTCTCTCCACTCCAAAAATCGCCACAAATTCAATTCCAGTTCAATAACATTGAAATTTATATCACTGCAATCTTAACTTTAAAGTGCTTGTATACAAAAAAAATTCCACTATTAAATAGTCACCATGCACTAAGAAATGCCTTTCCAAACATGAAGAACATGAAACTGCCAAGGCAGTGAACCACTTTCTAGTCTAAAACTCACTAAAAATTCAAATCAAGTCTAAATTGAACGTACAATAGCTTATTGGAAAGCCAACATTAAGATACACAAATTCAAAAAGTTTCAATTTAAAATATACAATACATAAGAACTGATTGATGAAAACTCGAAAGAAAATCAACATTCAATTCAATAATGAAATTTTTTGACTATCTTGAAAACTTGAAAAGCTTTGTATACACCGATAAGGAAGAGATGTAGAAAACTTACCAATGATGAAAATTAACTTTGAATTTCTCATTCAAAAAGATCAAGCAAAATGTGAATTATAATATACTAATTCTGCATTCACACTTACAATTAGAAGCACCACTTCTAGGCAAACGCATCATTTATGAGAAGGTAAAATTCACACTTCAATACAAATTATAAGGTGGCCTCAATTAAGAATTGCTTATAAATTGTAGTATGAAGTATAAGGAGCAATAAACTACAATGAAGGAGAAGAACAACATAAAACAAGTGAAATATGTGCAATTAAATCTATGAATCTTGCCTTAGTACATATTTTTGGAAAGAAGAACTACGTTGCAGATATGTTGTCTAGAGCAAGATATTCCTATAAAAAAGAAATATTTGCTTATGATAAGGATGAAAGAGTCAAAATAGATTATGTATGCATAATGGGAATAAAAACCCCTACTGGTGAAATCTTACCTTTTAATATAGATTTGTATGAGGACAAATTATAGAACATTGATTTATACTTGAGTATTTTTAAGAAAGAAGAAGGTTGGATTGGAAATTATTTTAAAGAAATTAGACACCAAGCTTATGGATATATTTTGAAGGAAGGACTCTTGTGGAAGAGGCCCAAAAGAATGGATGGAATTCCTTTGAGGGTTGTTAATGATGTTGACACTAAGCATCAAGTTTTAAGAGAGTTTCATGATATATTATAGGTTGGATACAAGGGAATATAGGCTATCTTCACTAAAATTAAAGAAAGATATTGGTCGAAAGATATGTACAAAGATGTGGAAGAATTTATAAATTCATGTATAGAATATCAATTGCAATCAAAGATTAGACACAAAGATGATTTGTACCCTATTTATCCATCTAGTATACACTTCAATGGATGTTAGACTTAGTTATTATGCCAACTGGCATATGGGATATGAAGTATATAGTTTTGGCACGTGAAGAATTATCAAATTACATAGAGGGAAGAGCTTTAAGAAGTAAATCTACAGAATTAGTCTGTAGGTTTGTTTTAGAAGATATAGTGTGCCATTGTGGGAACATTGGAAGAATGAGGGCAGATAGGAATGAATTAGATGCAACAAGAGCTTATGAGTTCTTTAAAAGGTATGGAGTTCAATTAAATTTGACTATAGTCTACAATCCAGAAACTAATAGAAAAATTGAGAGAGGACATCCTCCAATTATTCAGGCTTTGATCAAGGCATGTAGAGATAAAGTTAAACTTTGGTCTAAATTGTTGCCGTTTGCCTTATGGATAGATAGGACTACACATAGTTTTGTTATAGGCTATATGCCAATAGAGTTGATGATGGGACAGAAACCTATGATGCCAACTGAGGAGAGTGTGCCTAGTTGGATATTCTTGCCTTGGAAAGATAACATTGATAGATAAAGGTTATTAGAGCTTTAAATCAGGCAATTGGAGAGGTTACGTGAGGATCAACAAAAGACTATTGAGATTTTGAAGGATGTAAGGTTACACAACAAGATCAAGTTTGACAAAACATACAAGTTGAGATGAAACAAAGTAGACATAAAAGATATATTTTAGTATTAATCGATTATATAACAAAATGGAATGAGGCGATGGCAACAAAAACTGTTGATGCCAATATAATCGCCACATTTTTATATGAGACTATTATCACTTGCTTTGCATGTCCCAAAGAATTAGTTAGTGATTGAGGAATCCACTTTATTAATACTATAATTGCAGCCTTGATGGATATATATGAGATCAAACATCGAAACCAACTCCATATCATCCTCGAGCCAATAGGCAGACTTAAAAGACCAATGGTATTTTATGTAAAGTTTTAACTAAGACTATGTGTGGTGCAGGAATGAATTGGGATACAAAATTGTTTGTAGCTTTATGGATGTATAGTATTATATATAAAATAACGACCAATTCTACAACATTCCAATTGATATATGGACAAGAGGCAATATTACCAATTGAATTGGAAGTTCAGAGTTTAAATATTGCATTGGATGAACGGCTTGGTGACAAAGAATCTCTTTTAATATCAGTTAGCACAATTAGAAAAATTAGAGGAAGTTCAAATTACAGCTCTTTTGATTATGGAAGCTATACAACATCGCCATAGAAATTATTATGATAGTAAATTATGTTCCAAATCTTTTCTGTCCAATGATCTAGTACTTCTATATGATAGCTAATTTCACAATTTTCCAAGGAAATTCAAAGTCTATTGGTATGGACTGTACCAAATAATGGAAACCTTTCCTAATGGTTCAGTTCAATTAGAAGATTTTATGGATACTCAATTTACTACACAAATCAACGGGAATTAATTATGATTTTATTGTACGTAAATTCAGGACTGGTTTCAAAAATGGGAAAAAAGAGGGTATACTTATTAATGATAGATCATCTATATTGCAAGTGCATGATGGTTAGTTTTGGATTCTATTGCCGCCTAGTCAGGATAATCAGATGTGAGATTATGATACACTGGATTATGGATTGTTAATTGAAAATCCGAGTAAAAGGTTAAGAGTGGGACACTTATTAGAAGTTTTTGAACATTTTTGTGTAAAGCATATGCATTGGAGTGTAGACTTTATTTCAGTGACCAAAAATAGTGTTAGCGTGAGCAAGGAGTGAGAAGCAAATTGTAGTCCACAATATCAATGGAAAGGTCGATGAGAGCTTTGGACAGAGAGGAAAATGTCCAAAATATGAGAAATAAGAGTAATTTGGAATCGCTATCTCTAGTGGTGATCACCAACATGGAGCCAATGAAGTTGGAAATATATTGGTCTCGACAAAGGTAGAGAGATTTTAGAAACATGTAGTTATATATATTTTTATAAAGGTCAGATAATTTGCCACTAATTGATGTGGAGTTGGTGGCGGAATATATAGCAAACTATGATCCAAAGGATGGTTTGAGTGTAATAAAGGGGAAGATAATCAGGAAAGATGATGATACCTTGCAGACGGTACTGCATCTACCAAATGGTGAGCTTGCTGTAGATGTTGAAGTGTCTAATAGCTTTTACCCGAGTAGTTATTTTAAAGGTTGTATGTCATCACTAAAGAATAATCATGGTTAGAAGGTGGCGGAGGCGCTTACAATGGAGTTTATGGAATAGATGTGATTTCTTCAGAAGTGGCTAGGTTTGAACTAACACACCACATATATATCCAAACGGTTATTGTTTGCTATGATAGGAATACTAGAAGGAATGGTATTTAATTAGATAACATTCATAGCACCTAGAATCTATGCAGAAATGATAGCTAAGTAGAAGACGGAGAAGTTTGCATCCTTGTTCTACTTCAACTATGTGTATTTTGTAATTGCATATATGTTGAGTCAAATATCATTAATAATGGAGAGAAATATATCCTCTCTAATATCTCAACATTGTATTCAGAGTTTGACAACTGCAACAACTAGTCTAGAGATAAAGGTGCACAAAGTTGGAAAATCAAGTCAATCAATGGAATAGGAGGCTATTCCAATGACTACACTAAGGCAGGTTCCAATTCACTCAGTAATTGAGGTGGTGACTGCGGTTTTAATTTTGAATATTAGAATATCGAAAGAAAGGAATCTCACAAAAGTAATATTGGATCAAATTTTCTAATTACAGCTTACAATGAATAAGTTGGAAGGAAATTTAAGGCAATAATAAAAAACAAGCAAGAAAGAGATAATAGAAAAAAGCTGCAAAATTGTGAAACAAGGTCGCATTATCAGGAAAAAGGCAAAATCCAAGTTACTATTGGAATGGAAATTAGCGAAAGAATAGGAAGCTTGGGCAAAAGACAAAGAACACTCTCAATGAATCCTCAATGGCCAAAAGCAAGAATTAATATAGAATTGCAGATCATGGGATTTGAAAAGAAAGGAGGTGAAGTGCCAACTGAAAGCGGAACAAGAGAAAGCAACAATTCTGGCACAAGTAAAGTTGAAATTGGATGATCAATACAGAATTGAAATGGACAAACTACGGTCAGAAATTGATACCTTAAAGATTGAAGTGGCAAAGTTGGAAGGCGATTTAATCAATATTAATTGGCCATAGGTATCTGCCTTCCCAGTTTTGAGTATTGATGAATTGGATTTAAAAAATACCTATAAGATGGATGAGTCAAACCAAAGCCTTTATGAATATATAGTCATATGTTTTAAAATAAAGTAGAATTATAGAAGTAAGTCAGTTACTATATCAAACCTTCAAATATTGAGAGATTTAACAAAACAAGATTCAAAAGATCCACTTGCTATGCAAGCTTCAAGTGAACCAATATAACTTTCATAGCCTTTGATTGAGCAAAGTGAGGATAATACATTTCAGTGCCAAGTACGACCATGGTTGGAGCCATTAGGAGCAACATCTAACTATGCAAGTCTCAATCTTAATACTTAAGCTTTAGTAATATTGCTTAAGCTTAAAAAAATAAATCTTTTTAAATATGAGATCTTATTTGAAGGATGTTTTGAAAGCCGTATTTAAGATTATATCTTTAAATGGGATGTTTCAATAATGAAGGTACTAATTTAAGGCCATATGTGATTTCTTTGGATATTGATAGAACCAATTGTCCAAGCACACAGATTAGAATATATAGCTTCATTAATGTAATATATTTTTAACTTTTTTATATATATAAGTGTCTCGGACACAAAATATAGACTGGAAGTCTAAACAAGAAGTTCAAGAAGAACTGGCAAGAACTGGATTAATCAGATGAGTACAAAAACAACACCAGAGAGGTGAGCTAGAGCTCCAAGAGATGTGTTGTTGAGATTGAAGAACTCTTCAGCCTCGACTCCAATATATACTCCTACCTAAGAAGCTTCTCAAGCAGCTTCCACCAACTAGGGAGCTTCTCAAGCAACTTCCATTGACTAAGAAGCTTTTCAAGCAACTTCCATTGACTAGGAAGCTTTTCAAGCAACTTCTATTGACTAGGAAGCTTTTTAAGCAACTTCTACTAACTAGAAAGCTTCTCAAGCAACTTCTACCAACTAGGAAGATGTCAGAAGGCTCTAAAAGGTTTTAAAGAGTTTTAGGAATCTTCTAGAATATTCTAAAAGATTTTGATAAGTATGTCCTTGACATCACTTCCTCCTCTAGCTTTGAGGTCTTCGAGAAGTCATTTGAGATGTATACTCATAAATATAAAAGATCAAAGATTTGGCGCATAGTCTCTGTAATATACTCTAGTTGTCATTCACGAGGCAAATGATTCATGGGTCCTTGTAGCCACTGGTAATGACTAATATCTTCCACTTGAAACCATGCCTAAACTTCTGTATCTTCATTGTGGAAGCGGCATGAAAATATCGTTTTGCCACTACCTTCATGAATTGGTTCAGCTTCAAAGACAATCATGAGTAACTTGCTACTTGGTATTCTTCAACGTCTTCTTGATTCTTTTAATTCTTTATTTTGAGATCAATGTTGTGAGCTACTCGATTGCGATGGCATCACTAGTGCAATATCGTCATTTCCACTAGCCATATCTAAATACACCTTGAGATTAGAAATCTTGACACTACAAAATACAATAAGTTATATTTTGATAAGACCTGGATCTCTTTTTTATTCATTTCTCCAAAAAAGCCTTCATCTTCACGCTTTGTCAATGATCAATTTTTGATTTATTAAGATATCATCGATGGAATTCCTGTACCTTTTGTGGCGCATTGGCGAGATTTTTGGCTAATTCCCATGTTCGTTCATTAATATCATAGTCGCTCTAATGTACCAAGTACTTTAATTTATTCCATCTTCGCTATGAATCTAGTATCTTTTCCACCTCGTATTCTTTATGGATTTTAATTTCTATACTAGGTGGCGGACATTGCATTCTTCCAAGAAAAGACAATTCCTGATAAGGCTCTAACAAAGAAATATGAAAGACAGGGTGTACCTTCATAGTAGCTAGTAACTCTAGGTGGTATGCCACAGAATTGATATGCTTCTAGATAACAAATGGTCCCAATCTCTGATAGTCCAATTTATCACATGGCCGCTTGGTCTTAATATTCCGTCGAAGCAGCCATATTTTATCTCCAATTTTGAAATTAGGTGCCTGATTCTGAAATTTATCTGCGGATGCTTTGTAAGATTCTTGGGCAATTTGAATTTGAAGCTTCAATGTAGTTTGAAGCTCCAATAGTTGCTTCACCCATCCTTCAATTGTTGGATTGTTATTCATTGATGGATTGAATAGATCAAGCTTTGGATCATACCCATAGTTGGAAAAAAAAGGTGTTTTTTGAGTTGACCCATGAAAGGTGTTGTTACATGCAAACTCGGCTAGCGGTAGATATGCAATCCAATCATCTTGCTGATAGTTGATGTTGCATCGTAAATATTGTTCCAAAACTTGATTCACTCATTCTGTTTGATCGTCAATTTGAAGATGGAATGCCAAAGAAAGCTTGATGTCTACCTTCAATATCTTAAAAAAAGATCTCCAAAACTTTGATACAAATTGGGTTCCTTGATCCGACACAATATCATTTAATAGACCATGATATCGATACACATTATCAAAGAAGAGCCTTGATGTGTCTTTGCTTGACGATGTCTTCTTACAAGGGATAAAATGTGCCATCTTCGTAAGCCAATCCACCACAATAAAGATGTTGTCGAAAGAATTCAATGGTGGCAAATCCATAATAAAGTCCATGGAAACTGAAGACCATGGACGACGCGGAATAGGCAATGGCTGTAAAAGTCCATAAGAGCAATGCCGAGGGTTCTTGAATCTTGAACAAATATCACAAGAGAGGACGAAATCTTTCACATCTTTCGATATTTGGGGCCACCAAAAATCTTGGGAAATGAGTTCCAAGGTCTTGTATCCAAAATGTCTAGCACTTGGAAAGTCATGATGAGATTGAAGGACTCGGAGTTGTCCTGGCCCTTCCGGGATATACAGCCACTCTTCAAAGTATAAAAGATCTCCTTCGACCTTAAACTTGTCATCATTGATACGCTGCTTGATATCAAGGGCTATTGAATCTTTAATGGTTGCGGCACGTATCTGATTGAGGAAGTCGGCATCAATTGGCACAATAGCAGCAGATATCCTGAATTATTCTAGCTTTAATAATGTTGTATATTGTTGATCAAGTGTTGCTTCTCTAACCTTTGGCGCAAGATATGATCATCTTGATAATGCATCAAATAGCCCTTATTGCTTTTCAGGCTGATTACGAAGTCAAACCTAGATAGCGACATATTCCATCGAGCTTGACGTCGATTTAAAACTCGAGCTGATATGAAGTACTCTAGATTCTTGTGATCCGTGTATATGGTCACCAGATGTACATCTCTTTTGAGGAAGTGACGCCATTCTTGGAAAGAATCCGCTATAGCAAGGAGTTTCTTATCATAGATCTTGTAGTTGATCTCAACCGTAGAAAACTTCCGCGAATAGAATGTAATCGGATGAAGCTTATTGTCAATGCCTATCTGCGAAAGTACGGCTCCTACAGCAAAATCCGAAGCGTCGATTTTTAAATAGAAAGCCTCTATAAAGTTTGGATGTACGAAGATTGGAGCCGTAATAAATACTGTCTTAAGATTTTGAAATATTTTTTCCGCTAGAAGTCCCCATTCGAGCTTATCCTTATACGTCAATTGAATGAGTGGAGCAGCAACTTGAGAGTAATTTTTGATGAAGATCCGATAGAAGTTAGCAAAGCGAAGAAAACATTATACGTCTTTAAATGTCTTCGGGACTTCCCAGGATACAATTGCTTTCACCTTCTTTGGATCCATCTTCAAGCCTTCTATAGTTGCAACAAACCCTAAAAACTCCATCTTAGTTTGGTGAAATAAGTACTTTTCCAACTTGGCGTAGAGTCCTTGCTTGCATAATTTTTTGAATACCAAACAAAAGTGCTTCTCATGCTCTTCTTTGTTCTTGGAAAATATCTAGATATCATTCAAATAAATGACAACGAAATCAATTAGATGCTCTCAAAAAATGTCGTTCATCATGTATTAAAAGACTGCTAGAGCATTGGTAAGACCAAATGGCATGACATTGTACTCAAAATGGCCATACCTTGTACAAAAAGTTGTCTTCCATTCGTTTCCTTCTTTGATTCGCACAAGGTTGTAAGCTCTCCTTAGATCAATCTTTGTAAAGATCTTTGCATGTCTAAGTTATTTCAGAAGACTAGAGATCAAAGATAATGGATAGCAATTCTTCTTTGTCACCTTGTTGAGACCTCGATAGTCCACGCATATCCGTAGTGAGCCATCGTTTTTCTTCACAAATAAGATTAGTGCCCCAGTTGGCAACTTTGAATGACAAATGAAGTTTTTGGCTAGATTCTTGTCAATATATTTCCACAACTCAGCCAACTCCGTCTGCAATAGGTTGTAAATTGGGCCAAAGGGCGGTTGTGCTCCTTCTTGTAACTCTATAGCACAATCGTATGGTTAATGCTCCGGTAGCATGTCAGCATTCTTCTTTTAGAACACGTCTTGAAAATCCTTGTATTATTCCAGTGTTGTGTTGTAAATCAAAACATAGTGTGAAAAATATAAAAGAATGTATTAAAATAAAAAGATTAAGATTAGAAGAAAGATTAATAGAAAATTAGTAGTAAGAAGATACAATGGAAATTTACCTTGAAAAGTGAAATTTCTTCAAGTTAATCCAAAAGAAAAGATTGAAGAAGTGAAAAAGACATGGGCTAAGAGGTCTTTTTGATCAAGAGGATAAGGAAGACTAGGAGGGAGATGACAAGGAAGGGTCGTGAAGAAGAAGGAGGAGAGTTTTTTTGGAAGGCATAGGATTTTTTTGATAGGTAATATATGTTTTTGTGTATAGAAGAAGCTTCGAGAGGATTTTAAGTGCGAGTTTTTGTATGTTTGTAATAGATAAGATAAAAAACTTATAGGAATAATTTTCATATATTTTCATTAAGTATTAAGGGAGATATGAGTCATGAAAGTTATAGGTGTTTAAGACTAGGGCAATGAGGATTACAAAATTTCGGGCCTTGGTTCTTGGAAACCACTTAGACTTTAGTAGCAAAATTTGTTAAGTTTTTGTTTCTTATAGAGTTAACTACTTTGTATCAAAATCTCAAGTCAATATGACCTTTGAGCAAAAAATTATGAGTAAAATTGTAACTGGTTTGAATGAAAAGAGAAATAGAGTGAAGGCAAGGTTGAGGGTTTGTATGGGCAATACATGTGTGTGGATTTTTTGGAGTATATAGGGAGTTAGGAGACGAATTTGAATGTGTATTTGATAGATATGATCTATGTAAGTTAAGGAAGAGATGAGTGTAAGTTTGATACTCATTAGTCTTATAAATAAAATGTTATGCTCTTTCAAAGTGACATGGGTCTATCTCCAAATCAGTGAAGTTTGAGGGAGCATATCTTTGTGATCAGAGTAGTATTTTGAGTAAAATTTTTTGAAATTTGTAGATATATGAGTCTATTAAGTTGTTAAAAAACTGATTGCTATTGGAGTTATATTCGAGGAGTTATGAGGAAAATTGAGGTCGGATCTAGAGTTGTTAGAAGGCAAAATTAAAGAAGAAGGATGGAACCTATAACTCAAGTTTGAAGAAGGCTCTTGGAGCAATATTTGGAAGGTGTTTACAACATGAGACAAGCTATATGCCTACCAAATTTCAGTACTTAGTCTTCTTTAATGAAGAGCAATGAAGGTGTGAAGCAAAGGGGGTCTAGAATCAAAGGCAGCATGGAGGGATTACTTTGACAACATGGTTCTCTCTAACCACATGAGCTATAATCAAAAGGTTTATGGGGTTTGCTTCTTTACTCTCTTAAGTACCTTGTGTCCAAATTTTGCTTCAATTGATGTGATATCCTAGGATTTATGAGCAAAATTGAGGGCGGGTTTCTAAAGGCAGAATATGTTAGGATTAATGAAGTATGTTTTTATATAAATTCTTCAATTTTATGAACTTTATGAATCTCATCTTGCACTTGAGAAACTAGAGGCAAAAAAGACCCACTGTTTCTTAGGACTAAGATGCTCATCACGACACCGATACACTTGCTGTTGAAATCTACTCTTCACTAGTTGGAGTCGCATAAATGACTAATGGTGTGTCTTCCTTGCACGATCTTATAAATGTTCTTGCTCCAATAAACAAGGACTTTTTGGTTTGGGTTCTTCTTTCAAGCTTGTCCTTAGATTGTTCTATGAGAAATGTTATCCTCCGCAGTCTCCAATCTATGGATGGATTATATTTTTTCAACTAGGAAAGACCAAGAAAAACAAGGTTTGACGGGATGCTAATAATGTTGAAAATAATATAACTACTATGGTCTTTAAACGTCACCTCTATAGATTTTGATTCATGGGTGACACTACCAGATAATAAAAGTCGTCCATCTATTACTTCTACATGAACAGGCTTGAATTTCTGTATTAAGAGAATTTTATGACGCTTAGCAAATTCTTGATCTAATAAACAAGCAGATGCTCTTGAATCTAATAAGGCTAAGGTTTTTAGTTTTTGAGGGCCAAAAGGCAAAGGAATTGTAAAACAACAGGCAAGTTGGATAGAAAGAGAGGAACTTAGTATTGATTTGTCCAGCCACATAGTTTCTATTGTGGCCGGTGTTGTATGTCGTGAAGTCTTGCTTGAGAATGCTCCGGGCTCTCTTGGAAGATAAAAGAAAAATATGTAACAATAATTAGTCATAACTTCTCTAATCAATCTCTAAACAGTCCTTAATCATATCTTAACTAAATCCTAGTCAATCTTGATCAAATTCAAAAAAATCCTAAAACAAATCCTACTAAATCCTAATCAACCCTAACAAACCCTAAAACAAATCATAACTAATCTTAGTCGAATCCTAACTAAACCCGAAGGAAATCCTAAGGTAGTTTTAGAACCTCAACCACTATCAAATAAACCATTGATTTTGATGAAATTTTGCACATCTTATTAATTAAGTTGAAAACAAGCACATTAAGTTTGAAGAAGATCTAACTTCATAAAAAGAAGAAAAATTCATAAATTTGCATGGGTGACGGTCGGCCTCCTTTTCTAATCCTAATGCCAATATTCCAATATCTAAATCTCCCGCTTACACCATTCAATTGCTCTCAAATTTTGTATGTGCATAGAAAAACAAGTCTATTACTCATATACACAAATTTCACTCCAATCCAACAAGCAAATTGCTCAAGATCTCAAATATCCTAACTGATCCCCAAAACTTAATTTCTAAGACCTTGATCCACTTAAACCTCAATTACGTACAAGTAAACCATTAGATTTAGCTCAAATTCATAGCACACATTAATAACAACAATATTCAAAAACCTACAAATTTTCAGCTGTGGATCTGCTACAAAACTTCTGAAATTGCTTAAAACATCAATCCTATTTTATTTCACAAAATCCTAAGTTGCCAAAAACAACCCTGACTTTGCAAAGCTATTACAAAGTCAATCTAATCCAAATCACTTCCAATCAATTTCTATGCAAAATCTCTTAAGTCTTCTCTCTAATCCCATCTTTCGATCTACCAAAAGACTCTTGATTTGCCCTAGGCAGCCATTTTAGTAGCCAAAGGTTTGATTTCGACCCTGTCCTACAAACGGCCAACCCTTGGGTATCAATCCAACCTATCCTAAGGATTTTATAGCCCGATCCTATCCTCAACTTAACTCTAATATCAATCATACTAGTGATTTATCTTTTTTATTATATTTTTATTATTTTATGGCCTTTCTAAGGCAATAAAAGAATTACTACAATCTAGAAGGTAAAATTACTAACTAATTATCTACTAGCTATTAAGTGAAGAAAATAAATTAAGAGGCTTTCATAAAAACCTTGTTAAAATATATTGAATTCTTGTTGAACTAAAATAATAGATTATTAATTGAAAAATTATTTTTAGTCATAATTTCACCATATATTCATATCACAACACGACACCAGGCATCCTTGTTTTCTTGAACAAACACACCTTTAGTCTTGATGCTGCATCTATTTTGCTTCTTAGGACAATTTCTAGCTCTATGGCCTTCTCCACCGCAATACAAACACAAATCTTCCTCCATACGCTGCTTCTTTTCTTCTGGAATAAGGGATTTGACACGTACCGCATCAATCTGCATATCCTCTACCTTTGATTGTGAATTTAGGCTACTTACCAATATAGTTGGGTCGTGACGACTTGTATATTGTCTGGAGTATTATTCTTGGCAACGTTAAAATAGACAATTATTGCACTTCACAGCTTGGCTAATGGCTTTGTTGAGCATTCGTGAATCAGGAAGAGATAACAGCAAATCCTTCACGTTGTCGGGGTAGAGAAAATCTGCCTCAAGAAAGCGTTGGGCTTCTAGCTGCCACTAATTATTCAAGC